>BJBW01000279.1:0-12475 GCA_004320125.1 Scolopax mira | reverse complement strand
CCTTCCAACCTAGACAATTCTATGATTCTATTCTATGATCCTAATACCGAGCTTCAAATCTTATTTCAAACTTTACTGACAGCCACCCAGCCATCTTAACAAGAAGATGGGAAACATTCCCCCTTGCTAGGGCCATGTTCATCGTCCTCCTGTGTATGAGATCCCCACAGAAGTGGTGAAAACCCCTCAAGCCAGCCTGGCACATGCAATCACCCCCTTCTGCCAGCAGATGGCAGGAACGCACCAGCTGTGCCCGGTCTCAGCAGCCCTGGGGATCTGTGAGCGGGGAGAAACAGGAGCCTTGAAAACAAAAGGCGATAGAGTTCTCACACTGCGGTACGGGCAAGGGAAGAGGCCACACGCTGGCATGCAAACAGCTCTCCCCACCACCTGCTAAGGTTTACAGTGGAGAGGAAGCCAGCTCTGACACAATTATTGCTGTGAGAGGAAAGAGACCTCCTGCACCAGGCTGTCTTCTATAAAACCAGATTTGGTACATAATTTTCATCTAGCGTACATCAGATGTCTTCTGATAAGACGCAGCACACAGGGTAGGACCAAGATGTAAATTTAAGAAGGAATAAGCCAGAAGACAGACACCAAACCTGTCTGCAAATCCTATTTAATGCCCAATTTCCAGCTTGTGGTGACTGAAAGGAAATGCCAGCATTTTGTACAAGCCGTCTGTACAGGGCTCTTTTTGTGTCATTTCTCTTTGAGTCTTTATGCCACTGTACACAGCAGCATAACTGAGCCAGCAGTGTGCATCATGGCTTCAAAGCAGAACAATTGCTGTTTATAGAAGCATTGTTAAGCGTTTATTGCTAATGCATTTTAATAAGTTATGAAAAAAGCAGCGCTCTGAATGAATCATTGCAGGTAAATTTAGTTCGAAATGTAGATTTTTCTATTACTTCATTGAAAAGCAAGCAAACTCAAAGCAAGCACATACCTGCGGACAGTTCCTGTGTTAAATAGAAGCGGGTACTTCAGTTTAAGGACAGAGCCCTCCAACGATGCAGGCTGAACAGAGAAGGCAAAAATCAACGTCTAACTAATCAGTTCCCCTTACTTAGTTTTCGTCCTCAGAACAGAGTGAATACAACAAAAGTATTCTTGGAGCATTCAGAATTAAATACAAAGGGGCTCATGGAGGAATGCATGTACATACATGCAAAATATGAGGAGCAGGACTGGAGATACTGCTGTAATACCTCCCTTGCTGGCTCAAGACAAACATATCCAGAAGCAACTCACTGTTGGAGTTGTTCAGGGCAATAAAAGGAGAGCCTCTCTGCAGATGGGGGAGGAGAAGAAAGAATTAAGATAAAGAAAAAAACAACAGTATTCTTGCAAAGTGGTATTTGTATGTTTTAATCAAGTCTATAAAATTTCTGAAGTAAATAAATTTAAAATAGACCTAAATAGCAAAGACACTTGTAAGCCAAAACTACCTTCTTGCCCAGAGAAATTTTATTCTTATTTTGTCAGTGCAACTCCTCAGAGATTCAAGGCACAGGCCCTCTGCTGTGAGCGATGTATTGTAGGATAGGAGGTCACACATTGACTCCACCAGTAGTACCAAGATCCATCAAATTGTCTGTGTGTCAGCAGAGCTATGGGCAAGTGACAGAACAAGTCCAGAGCGGTCAGTGGGTGTGCGTAATGCAGCTTTAGATGCATGTGCTCTAACACAGACAGTCGTGAACATCTGGCAACGCATAAACACATCTGGGATGAAGAGCATCAAAGGGACAAAGCCAAGTATCATTTGAGCTGACAGAAATAGCAAACTGGCTACTGCAAGCAATGTGTCAGTAACGCTGCCACCTCACACACTATAGCACTGTGCCAAGCAGCAGCAGCAGCTGGCTCTCAGGGGATGCTGGTGTCTCCTACCAACACTTCTGAAGCAGCATCGAAATAGCTATTGTCACACCCACACCTTAAGTGTGAGCCAGCAGAAACCTCAGTGGATGACACAAACACGTATTTCTCATTAGCAGATGTACCCCTGAACACTCCCCACCCTGGAAACAATGCTCAGAGGCTTTCATGGGAGATACTGCTAGGATACCTCTCTTGCTGGCTCGAGACAAACCTCTCCAGAAGCAACCCATCAGAGAGCACATTTCAAGATCCAGAACTGGTTTCCAGATATTGGAACATAACTGCTGGACAGCACTCCACATGCCATAGGTTCACTGATGCACCAGTGCACAATGCAGGACGCTCTGTCCTGTCTTTGGTCTGCCCCGAGTCAGGAGTCTGGAAAACTGGGAGGTGGATGGGTAACTCTGAACCTGCATACTCATTTTCCCATTCCACCCCAGTTCAAATGGCAGGGTGCAAGGCATGTCTGCCCAGCCCCAGCAGTCAGACAGTGTGAGGGGCAGACCACTCGTTGCAAGGGGGCTGGGTGGAGTAGCAAGGACGATAAAAGTCCTGAGGACAAGCAAAATAGCAGGGGAACCAGAAGTGAATTAAGTGGTAAACAGAGCCCTCACATGGCTGTAAAGATTCCCTGAGGAATAACTGCTGAATCCAACAGAGAGTGCTCTGGTCTTAAAGCAAAATTGTGGCAGTTCAGAAGACACATATGGGTTTTAAGCATTGAACAGCAATGCTCATTAGCTCCCTGACTTTGTTGCTCACTCTACCAAGGGTAAGATGAGCTGGGCACGCAGCAGAGAGAAGCCAGAGACTCTGCAATTCAGAGTCATGCTTTTGAAAGCCCAGAGTATTTCATCGCAGAGGCTTGAGACCAGAGTTTGTGTAACAGAATAAACAAATGTAGAAACAAGTGAAGCAAAGACTGCTTAAGGTAGGGAGGAAATGCAAGAAGTGGGCTTAAGGGGAGCCTGTGTTGTTAAAGAGTAATCGCTTGATTGCATGAAGGACGAATGCTGGGAGATGGCTGGCTCTCTCGCCTGCTTGAGATGTTCAGCACGTAAACAGCCCTGGTTTAGTGAGCCCCCAAACCACCGATGCATTTCCCACACCAATGGCTTAAGTGACAGCAGCCTCTCTCACTTAATTCCCCCACTGCTCAGCTGAGCTGACCTGAATACGTGGCTATCACGCAAACTCTGGATCCCTCACAAGCTGAAGCAGTCTTCCTGCTTTTCCCAACATGCCAGCTTGATCAGAGGCTGCTCTGCCAACCCTTGTGTTCAAAACCTGTAACAGGAGGTCATGTATGGACTTGGCCCATGGAAACATGGAAGGAACACAGAGTTCGTTACTACCTTTGCCCTCAGGCTACAAGCTGCCTGACTCCCTTCCTAGACTGCCTTCCCCTGCTCAGAAACAAAGCTGGGATTCTCAGAGCATCATCTACTGGTTCCAGAAGCTGGAACTTTAATGAGAGTATGAAATTTAACATCACTCTTGATTGCAAGGCACTTATCTGGTATTCTGCTCCTTGCTTTTGAGAATAGCAGGCGAATGCCACAACCGCCAGAGATTTCTGCCAGCTCAGGTGCAAACCACCTTGGCCTCTAACTGCTCAGGGCAGAGGTGGTGTATGATGATGAAGAGCCAGCCTCTCTGCTGCTGTGACAGTGGCAGTGGCATGCCAGCAGCCTCCAGGGTAACAAGGGAAGTACATTTTTACCTCTTCTCTGTTGATGCAAACGTCTGCCTCCACACATTATCCCACTGAGTGCCCTGTGGTCACTCCTGCACATCCTGCAAGGTCACACACACCCGCCGTCCAGATGAGGGCTGGGACAGCCAGCTACACACTGTGGACTCCACGCGTGCTCTTACCCTGTTTTACTGTCTTTTGAAAGCTGTTAAGTCAAAGGGGGAGAAAAAAAATCAATAGATAGCAGAGTTGCAATCTCTTGTGAGTATCTTAAGCGCTTGGCTTTCAGCTATTTTCAGCAAATTAGCGTGGGGCTCTTACACACTTACTTCTGCTCTCTGCGAGGTGAAAGCAGGACCACCGCCAGCTCCGTGACTCACACAAACACAGGGAAGCAAACATAAAACAAGCCGCCTGCTTGCTCTTTCCCAGGGCTTATTCACACCCTTCATAATTATTTGATCCGCCTGCTCCAGCGCATCCCAAGTTGTGGAATGAGAAGAAGCAGAGCTAGGGCTAGTCTTAGACAGCTTTTACTTGTGGTGTTTGAGCCAGATCTCAGACTTCCCAGTGAACAGGGAGAGCGAACAGAGACTTGCCTACACTTCTGAGACAGTAGCCATCAACAGCCGTTGCCTGCTGGACAGTAATGACTGTTATGTTTTGTTACAAACCACTTTTGGCTATGACACAGAAAAAGATCCATTCTCATCCATCATCTCCACGTACTAACCTAATAGGCAGACCTGCACATTCCAAAGCCTTTAAATCCTGAGCCATAGACAAGCGTTTGCATTGTGTTCAGGTCCTGGCACTAAGCAAAGAGTGTTGGAGGTACTTGATAAGTTTTTGATAGCATTTGGCCATACTGCCAATTCTTACTTGTCTTCTGCATCTGTCTTTCTGCTGAAGACCCCATTTTCTGGAGTCCCAAGACTGTGCAAAAATATCAGCTTAAATTTATGAAAAAAATGAGCAATTCCTATCCATCACAGCTGCAAAAATCTGAAAATACCCTGAAGGAGATGAGGCTCAGAAAGACTTAAAAAGCTGAAGAAAATAGAACAGAAATAAAAATATACCGAGTTTTTATTTTTAGAGTCCAACTCATAGCTTCTGGGTGCCTCAGTTTTAGCAAACCAGCTCACTCTCTTCCCTCTGAGGTTCCCCTTGGCCAGCTAATGGCAGCTCTCTCCACAAATTTACTGGGTAAAACAATGGCAAAGTAAAACCCACTGGGCCTCACATTGTGAGGTGGAGAGGCAGGACTGCTAGGGAAGGGACAGAAGGATCCCATGTATTGTTCTCTGGGACAGTGCTGTCCTGGGAAAACACTCCAAAAAAGAGAAGCCCTAGGGATGGCAAAAGCAGGGTAGATTCTTCCCAGGGCAGAGAGCTCTCTTCTCTGGAGGGCAGGGATGCAGTGAATCTTTTCCCAGATCCTGATGGTCCCTGCCTCTCTGTGATCTTCTAGGTGCCCACTTTCACACCAGGAACACTGCTGGATTTTCTAATAACTCTTCATACATCCTCCACCCAGGCAAATTCTCTGCAGTTTCAAAGCAAAAAAGCAGCAATGTACACTTGTACTGGAAGAGTTAGAAATACCACAGAGAGCAGGAGAAGAGGCTCTATTACAGGGACCGCTGTCTGACTGCCAGGTCCTGCACTGCAGCACAATTTAGGTGTCTCTGCCAGGGACAGTAGCAAGTGGCTTCCAGGGTCCTGGAGAGCCCTCACTTGCTCCCTAGCTCTACTGCTGGGCCCCTCGCTTGCTTGCCTGCTCAGCATGAGTTGATCATTCCCACCAGAATGCCCCACTGTGGCATCTGGGAAGAAGCATTCAGACAGGGCAGAGTGATGTAATTGGCTGCAAAGGGGGACAAAAATGCAAGTTGAGCTCAGGAGTTATTCTAAGGAAACACACCCCAGTGTAACCAAATGCCAGCTCCAGCAACAGACTGCCTTCCCTCCCAGCTACTGTCATGGGTCTTACAACCCCAGTCCACACCGGACAAGGGTCTCTCCAGAGCTCTGCACGCCTGCAGGGCTCCTCCATCTTCAGATGAATGTCCCAGAACATCCCCTGGGACACTGAAGGGGACAAGCTCATAAGCACCCCACTTCACCCAGCTCTCAGGGCTGGCAGACTTCTGGCAATATCCCCAATACAGCAGCAGAAAACCTCTGCAATGCCTTGCTCTAACACCAACAGCTGCAGCCTTCATCACCACATGAGGATTATCCTCCTCTGACCCCCCCTCCAGCTCCTCTCTGTGATCTGCCCACCCCACTCCACAGGCTGGCACAAGGCCACCTCCCCTGCCTCCAATCTCCGTTACTCCATCTGTCCAAGTCCTGGCCTTTTTCAGCACACAGCTCATGCATCAGGGGCACAGTCAGTCGCTCAGCCCCAGAGCCCAAAGTCTTCCACCCTTTAGACCCTCTCACAAAAGGCTCCCTCAGGGGCTCAGTACTTGTGACAAAACACAATGCTCCTTGAGACCTCGCATTTTTCCTTCCCCTCCATCTACGTGTGCACTGGGAGCCAAGAGCCTCACTGTCTCACTATTTCTGGATACGGGCAGGCCCTTCTCTGCCTTTGCCATTGAAGATGTCTGACATAGCAGACAGGCCAGCTCCTGGCATTTTGTCACCTTCCAGGCTCTCTGTTTAGCTTCCATCCAGTGATAACAGATCCCTGCCAAGAAACTTAGCTGTCAAGGGAACCCCTTTCGAACAACAGTTTGGTAGAAACTATGTTATCATGTAGGGTAGCACATCTCAAGGTAGAGCACTGAGGTTAACTGCCTGCCAGCTCTACTTCAGTTAAAATACAGGCTCAGAGACAGAGAAGAAAGCCAAAATGGAGCTGGCAGCATAACTAAACCCAAGAGTTCATAATTTCCTATACAATACAGGATGCTTCAGAGGCAACGCAGAGGCCACCGAAGAGGACTTTGCTCCTCCTAGTGCTGTGGCTCAGCCTCCCCCTTACTCTCCCATACTCATTTTATAATCCAAATTTAACCTAAAACACAAAGAAACAGATCCCAGCCTTTCACTAACACAGACTGTCTCCCCGCTGGGAACTGCGTATTTCAGGTGGTGATATTTAACCCAGAAACAGATGAAAGCAGAAGCACCTACATGGAGAGAGGACAAGACCAGGCAGGTGGGTCGGGAGCAGTGCTCAGCAGAGGGCTGGCAGGCACTTCCTAGTGAAAGATGTAGCCGAAGGGCATGCAAAGAGTTTCGCTCTGTGGATGCAATTGTCTCGCTCCTGCTGCATGTTTCCTCCCAGTCCTAGTACAGGACAAACCTCTAGGGCAATAAAAATTGCTTTTTTGTTTGCCTCTGCCTGCAGCAACACCAACTTCTGTTTTATCTGTTTCCTTCTTCAGAGACTGGGTTAACTAGGAGGGAGAAATTTGCCCCGTAGACCACAAATAAAGGTACCCCACAGCAGCATTACTAGCTACCAAAATCTTCACCAACGGTGAAAAGGCAGCCAGAAAACAGTAGCCAGAAACAAAGAATGCATGTGGGGCATCAGGAAGAGTTACCCTGCCTGTAATCTTCAAAACCAGCCAGAAACGAAGCAGTCGCAGGAAAGCAAGATATTTACAAAACTACCAGGCATCAGCTGATCTATTTCTAATTGCCTGAAATGACAGCTCCTTGACAGCATAAAGCTAATCTTTCATCTCTTGAGAGGAGTTTCAAAGGCAGGAGACATTTCCTGGCATGGGGAAAAAGCTGAGCTGGGAATTCAGGTTATAAGGCAGACAACAGAGTGGTAGCCATTTTCAAGCTTGCAAGCACTTACTACAACACAGCTTTATTTGGTGCAGCCTATTCCATACAAAACATGTAAAAATAGCAACTGGTGAGACATGAAAATCAGAGATAGTGAGCCTGTGCCAGATACTTTTAAAGGGAATGATGAGCTGGTGTGACAGCTTCAAGCAGTGACTTAAGATTCCATAATTAATTATTTGCTCTACACTAGCCACGAATGAGAAGGGAAGTACCAAGGTTTATAGCTCCATCCTCAAGAAAAAGCAGGCCTGAAAATTCACTGGATGTAAAGGAACAAAATTCAGCAAAGAACTCAGATTGTGAAGTTGAGAATTTCATTCTCATACCAACTTTTTGCTCATCCTCCTACCATCACAAAGACCTAGATAGGTAAACTTCTCATGTAGCTTGTCTTGTAGATGAAACTCAGCACCAGTTTATCACATGGAAACGTCTTCTCTGAAGAACCTTTCACTAAAAGAGAAGAAAATATTAGCAGGTAAATTGGTAAATCCTCTTCCCTAAATACATTTATCCAAGGGCTGAATTCAGCCTACACGGTTCAAACCAAAGGGTACAGTAAAATTTTAAGCCAACAATTTCTTTTTCTTTTAGGAAGACTGGTCACACTTTCTTCCCAGTAATCTGCATTTAGGAACCATGTGAAATTGCATAAACTCTAAAAGTTTTCACACAGAGTCACTCTATGCCCTCAGCACCAAGGAATTTGCAGTGACACCCTTAACCCAAGGGGTGTGTTCGTATCCTGGGAAAATGAGTTTGCAGCCCAGCACCAAAAGACCATTTTCTCCATTGGTGGGCCACTGGAGGCCCCAAAATTAGTGCTGAGTGGAGGGAGAAAGTAACCTTAGAGTGGAGAGAGCAATTCCAAAAAAGTGACTCCAGTGAAATCGTGGGTGTTAGAAAAAAATTGGAAACAAAAGGTAGAATTTGTCCTCCTCTGTGCTAAATTTTGTGTTTGTTAAATATCAAACAAAACCACTTTTTGTACAGAAGGTGGAAACCCATTATGACCAAGATTTAAACATTCTGAAATTTGACTTTCTTTTGAGTTGAAACAAAGGCCATAAAAACTCTGAAATTATTCACAAGAGGAAGAATTGATAAATATTTCACATAGTTGGGTACAGGAACAGCAAATAGAAAATATGCAAAATATTTTCAAAATCCTGAAATGCTCCAGAAAAGAAACGTCAATTCTTATTATTTTTCTTTTAAAAATGGAAAATTGAGGCAAAGCAGTTTTGTAAGTTACTCCCTTCAGATGGAAAATGATCAGAGGTTTGTGGAACGGCTCTGCTTATCAAGTGTTTAAAACAGCTCTGCTTCTGGCCTTTCCCTTCCTGAACAGGATGCTCTCTTGACTGAAAAGCCAAAGAGTTGGCCATGAGCAGGAGAGGGGCAAGCTTTTCCCCCTTGTAAAGCAAGTGTGGAAGACACGTGCGTGGCTTCCTCTTCCTTCGCTTTTACACAAGGGAGAAGTCGTGCCCATGCAGATGGACAGGAGTGGGATCCCATCCAGCAACACCGGAAACCCACAGCCAGGCTTGGCTGCCCCAACACACACGGGACAAAGGCGAACAAGCTGGAGCCCAGCCTGGAGCACTGTGCCAAAGTTGTTTGCCAGGGGGAAATCCCAAAAGACTATGGCCCGGAGCCAAGGATGTGGGGAGAGAGAATTAAAGAAATGCATCTGAAGTTGATGGAATTTCCTCCTCCTTCAATTGTTACGTGTTATCCTCAGGACTGTCCTCAGTAGTTACAGGTCTTTCTGTGAAACAGGTATCAGGATAAGGAGGAGACTTCCTTTGGAAAAACCCAGGAGAATGGAGCAGAATTATTTGTGAGGGTGTCTTACCCTCAATGCAAGCCACTCCCTGCTTTCATGCTGGAATGACCACACAAACCACCGTTTCCACACGAACAAACACACCAGTTGTCTTGTGCACCAAAGCCATATAATATAAGCAGATAGCACCACAGAAGGACTTATGCAAGATTTGGTGCTGAGGTAGACACTGAGCAGCTGGTTCAGGACCACGAAAAAGGATTGTATTTTCCACAAAACAAAAAACAACACAGGCAATCTGAGTAATTTCTAATCCTGAAAAGTGCAACAAAACCAGAGTTTGGTATCCATAGCTCACACCAGGGCTTGGCCCTTTCTGTTAAAAAAAAGCCCTAGGGACAGTCAAATAAAAAGAAATGAGACAGGAAGACCAACCAAAACCAATTAGCAGACTCCAGCCAGAAGGCAGAATTTTCATAGCCATTACTGGTGTGCTGAATTTCAGCTGCAGATGAATGCTGCAAACTTTGACAGTAGGGGAAAATCAGCTTCAGGGCTTCCAACAGGCCAATCCCAAACCACAGTTAGGTTTATTTAACAAATGAAGCACTCTACAACTAACCTTTTCTCTTATCAGTCTTAACTGGGGATTTTCAGGGTTGTTGTTTTGGTGTTTTTTTTTAACTAATCGTGATTTTCTAAAAAATTCCAGTGGAGGCACTGACTTTCTTTGTGAATTTATAGCCTCCAGTAAGTGTGTTTCTGCCAGCCACCTTTCACAAGCCCTGGAGGAGCTGAATATTCTTTTTCTTTTAACTTGATTGAGTTGGGCTGAATGAGCAAAATAACAATCAGCAAAGCATCAGCATGTTCTCAGGGCTCAAAGATCCAGAGGGGCAGGAGCAGAAATGAAAAGCTGAAAAGGATGCGGCATGTGCATGCCTGGCACTCAACAGATCACTTTCATGAGATACCTCTGGTCTTTTTTTACATGGCCAGTTATCCATGTCCGTGTGTGTGGGGGTGCAGATACCAATCCCCTTCCTCAGGATGCGGAGCAAGCAGTAATCCCAAAATAGCTCTACTGACATCCCAAAGATTTCTCCAAGAGTAAGGTGCACCGAACAGAGCCTATAGCAAGCCTGTAGCAATCCTTCCCTGGATCAATTTATTAATTTCTTCTTCCATGCTGGTGGTTATAAAGAGGGGGAAGGGGATGGGGAGACAGAGAAAAGGCCCTTGTGTGCAACGAAATTAAATGCACAGCAGCAGCCATCATTAATGATGCATTATGGAGTAACAAAGGGAGGCTGGTTGATTGACAGTCCCTAACAAGTTGTGTATAATAAACACTTCTCTCTAGACAGAACGTTCCTGATTACGGGATATGTTCCCCCTCATGTTACTGACGGATCCATTGTCATAGACGCACCCCACTTCAAAGGGGAGAGACACCCAAAACAAAAGGAGGATTGACTGGGAAATGCTTGACTGAAGGAGCCATGAGGCCACCTTGCTAAGGTCTGTACAGAGCAAACTGCACAAGGCTGAGAAATCATCCAGGAAAATAAATGGCTGCAAAACAAGTATGAAGATCAGGGGCAAATATCACCCAGCAATATCAAAACAAACCCTTCAAATACCACTACTGATGCTCTGGATTTAGCTTCCTCAGAAAACGATCTGCACCGTATTTTTATGATCTTCTCTAAATGGAGGGTATTACTTCAGATCCTTGGTTCCTCACATCCCACATCAGCAGAGGAGCTGCCTAGGGTAGCCTGTCAGGGATATCGTCAGCCATGTATACCCATATGGGAGTGCACCCCAACAGAGCAGACAGGATCTTCCCCTTCTCTCTGCACCGGCCTGGCTGAGGACCAGATCTGGAGCATCAGCACTTAATCAGAACTGCCTACTAAAAACTGGTTACAAATCCAGCCAACTCATGCTGACATTCCTGGCCCCCAGGATCTCACTTGCCCTTAACAGCCTTATCTCCTCTTTTAGTGCAATCAACTGTTTTCTCCTACCCTTCCTATTTGACCCCAATGATTAGAAGTGGCAGAGAGCTCATGAGGGTACTTGGGTGACAGAGATGTCCTACACGCCACTACTGGTTGGGTTCAAGCCACAGCCCCTGAAACAAGGTTTAAGCTCCAGAGATAGAGTCCACCAGCAGTGCAGTCCAAGCAAAGGGCTGTAGGGTCCTTCAGGACAAGGACAGATCCCAGGTCCCTCAAGCTATGCAGAACTGCTCCAATTCAGACTTCCTGAATCCTGTCCCACCAGCAGAGAGGATACCTCCAACAGGAACAGGCTCATCTAGTGGTTTCTACACCAGTTCCTCAGTTACTGGCTGGACTTAGCTGGACAAGTTTCATTTCCTATAGGGACAGAGTTCCCTTAAAGGGAGGGACTCATCACTGTGGGCTTTAAACGTATCTTGCACCTCAGGACTGAATCCAAAATGAAATGGTATGGACACAAGCTCAAGAGAAGCAAAGGGAGAATTCCTAAACTGGAAGTGCTTACTTTCAGAAAGACATCTGAGCAAGCCTCCCAATCAAGACTATTTCCCGAGGTTAGGCTCCTTAACATGTGATGAGGAAGTTTGCTTAGTTTCCCAGAAAGCGATTAAAAAAGGACAGGCAGGAAATTTGCAGCTCTGTAATTAATGCCAGCATGAAGTCAGAACAGAGAATGACATCACCACAGCTAATTACAACTGGGGGAAGGGTAGGAGTAATCGCTATCCTAACCCTGTGCTCCATATCTCACTTGCTCCAGTTGTGCTCCTAGCCATACTTTCCAGGAGGAGCATATTCCCCATGCTCAGAGGGATGTTTCTTGCTCTGTTAATGCCAAGCACATGTGAGGTCAGACCCCCACAATGTGTAAAAAAGAAGTAGTTAGGAGTAAGTCTGGGGACAAAGAGTTGCCCATGGGTGTTGGAGCAGGACACCCAGCCCCTTAAGGCTTCTGCTGTAAGAAGATCCTATTAGGCACTGACCAGCAGCCAGGCCTGACCCCTCTGGCCCATCCTGCTTTACACTGCCTGAATCCCTTTTTCCATACCCACCCTAGAGCTGGCATTAGTCCAGCAGCCAGAAATAAACAGACATCTGGCATCAAATGGGAGTGAAGCACTTCTGCACTCCTTGTGCCAAGACAATTTTCCCCAGGCTGTCACCAGCAGTGGCCTTGAAGCTGCTATTTCCACATACCCACAACTGATGGCAGGACTCTACAGCTTGTTGCCATTGGGTAGATGG
>BJBW01000278.1:250790-293790 GCA_004320125.1 Scolopax mira | reverse complement strand
GAGGGTGACAGAGCCCTGGCAGAGGCTGCCCAGGGAGGTTGTGGAGTCCCCTTCTTTGGAGGTTTTCAAGACCCGCCTGGATACAGTCCTGAGTGACATGCTCTAGCTCTGGGCAATCCTGCTTCAGCAGGGAGTTGGGCTAAATGATTTCTATGATCCCTTCCAACTCTAAAAAAAAATCAGTGAAATTCAGATGGGGCACCTACCACCTCTCTGGGCAATGAGGGTATTTTACTTCTCTCATTGTAAAAAAATTCTTCCTTATATCTAGTCTAAATAAACCCTCTTTCAGTTTAAAACCATTACCCCTTGTCCTATCACCACAGGCTGTGCTAAAAGTTGAGCATCAGCATATATACCTATGTTGGATTGTTCAATTCCGAAGTTGCAGAGATAAGACTATGTCAAATAAAAGGCATCTGAATTTCACAGGAATGAGAATTATGGCATTAAACTAAGATAACTCTGAATTGAGATATAACGTGGGTTTTTTTTCCTGCTAGAACTGAAACCCCCTCTAACCACCCAAAGTAAACAATCCCTGAAAATGTAAAAAGCAAGTCTCCCAAAAACCCACACTTACTAAGACAAAGCACTCTAGGGAAACAAAAATAATCTTAATATGCCATGGACTTGAATCAGACGGCCTCCAAAGGTGTCTTCTAACTTATTTTACCATTTTATGGAAAACAAGGATCAAATCAAAGCTGCCACACTAAAAAATGGAGAACCTGTGCCTATTTGTTCGCCCAGCTGAAAGCAAAGAAATGTGACTCTTGCTGTAACAGCAGTACATCATCTTCACATCCACAAGTCTGACATCATTAAAGGAGGCTTTTATTAGAGTAGCTAGCCTCTAACTGATTAATTCTCTTAGGCGTTTACTTCCCTACTCCTGAAGCGCAGAGAGCTTCTCAAGTGTGATGTGCAATATTCTGTTCCTTTTATCTGGTCAAGAGTCCCGAAATCCACAGCTCTTTACATGCAGGAAAGCAAAATTTCCATTTTCTCCCTGTTTTGTGACCAAGTGCTTGGACAGCATTTTACGCTGTATGTTCACACTGTATGCTGTGAACAAGTTATCTCTCTTATATGAATTCAGCTTTCTGAAAATAAACTCTGTTAATTACCAATAAAGTCATGCCTGCATCTTGGTTATGAGAAAATACATGGGAAGCAGAAAACAGAGTATGAACAGAACATTCCAGCATGCCCAGAATTCCATCTTCAGAAGTGGAGAGAAACATCCATCCTTTTGTTATTTATGTCACTGAGATTTGTACAATGCATGCATCAAAGGGTTAAAGAACTAAATCTTCCCCCAGAGCTCAAGTCACTGCACATAAATACTGTTGTGACTACAGATTGCAAAAGAACGGAAACACAGTAAATCATCCCATTTTTTCTGAGAAATTCTGGGACTATGTTCTGAATTTCCAGGAACAGAAGACAAACATTGCCAATTCTCACTGCTGGATTTTTATTGAAGAGTTTGAGAATTTGGAAAGGGCTCCTGAAAGTTACTAAAAGGTAGTATTGATTTTTTCCACAAAGCTAGAGATTATTTCTAGGAGAATGCACTCAGTATGACTGGTTTATGTGTTAACTCCTGAGAAAGTTTGTTTGTTTTTTAAACTAAAAACTCTTAAACAAGACCCAAAAGCTTCTGAAAGCAGCAAACATTGAAAACAAAGAGCCTGGTAAAAAAAGTCATAGATCTATACCTTGCCTATCTCCCCACAAACAGAAAAAGGAGGGGTAGAGGAGAGTTAGCAACAAAGCATCCTGAAGGACATTCTGTAGCACATATTCACTTATCCAGGTTCTCATTTTTCTTGCTTTCTGCTCTGAACGTAGTCCCAAACTCCAACGCGTCAATTTATTCTGAACACAGAAGTCACAGCATTAAGTTCCCAACCTCGGAGACTGTGGAGGAATGTTCTCTATAGCCTTCCATTCTTATTAAGTCAGAAAATGTACTGAAAAAAATAGAATACTTCTTCACACTCTAATCTAGAGCATATTTAGTTTAACCTTCTTTCAACCCTTTACCAACACAATACTGGCACTGTAGCCAAATTTGAAAGACAAGGTGATGAAAGCTTCTAAGTCAGATTTAGTAGGGGTGGAAAAACAGATGTTCAGGGTTTTTTAATGCAAACTTCACTTCTGACAGAAAGCACAGTAGTTGTGAATGGGCTTCCAAAGCTAATCTTTAAACCAGTTACAAGCACTTAGGATAGTTAACACACACTAAGCTATGACCAAAAATAATTAATTAACAGGGAGTTACTTTCCCACTGTCTTAAGTCATTCCTGTTGCCTTGACACTTCTAATGTCACTTTAGTGACACTAAAGCAGATTAACTACAGGATTTGTAAAAGCCAAGGGAAGTACCAAGAAAAATTGTCTTACTGCTTATGAACCACTAAAGACACTATTTTCATGAGAGAGTTTGACATCCAGTGAAGAATTTGCAGCTCAAAAATGACTGCCTACAATGTCAAGTTTCTCTTACGCAGCTCTCCTCTCCCTCAGCTTCACACCATGACTCAGACGATGCTCTAAATGAATTGGAAGCATAATTTCACAGTGCATCAAAATTATGAAGTCCACACACATCTATTCACATATTCTTTTAAAATCATAGAACCAAGCGCAGCAACAGATTTTCAGGACACACGATTTCTCAAAAGTGCATTCTATTTTTATAGCTGCAAAAGCAGTTGGAAAGGAACTGTTATGTTTTTCCTGTTATCAGGAAAAGCATTCAGGTACATTCAACTGAAAACTCAGCATATACTAACTTTAGTCTTTTAACTAATTCAAAGTTTCCTGTTGGGGTAAAAAAAAGTGTAAATTGGCACATTACAAAACAGATCTATAAATCCTACAGAGGTTTGTTGGGGATTTTTGTTGTTGTTGGGTTGTTTGTTTGTATTTCTTTCAAATGAGTAGCACAACTGTAGTAATGGCTACTAGTAATGTTTCTCTTGGGAGAAAAAGAAAAAGGTTTCAATGTCATATGATACTCTGTTTAATCGTTTGTGTATCTGCAGGGCCCAAAATCATAACTGAATCATTACAGTGGTAAGCAGACTATGAAAACAAAAAGAAAAAAGGGCAAAAATCAGGTCATGCCCAAAATAACAAATCTGCAGTTCCATAAAAAATATAAAGCGTGCATTATGCCAACCACAACTGCCTAGAGGGTAAAAAAAAAAAACCCAACTTCTAAGTTCATTTTTGCCTAGCACCTTTGAATTGAGCTGAGGGTGAGGTTTTTTGATATGTTCTTTGTAATATGCCATATTGGCTGCTTAGATACAGCATGACGACTCAAGAAACACAGGATCTAACCCAGTGTAAAAGTCTCTGCCTTTGCCCCTAGAAACAAAGCATTCAGCAAGTACTGATACTTTTTGGTGCAAGGCATTTCACAGGTACCGTAGCTTGCCATCTATTTTGGATACAAGTGCCTTCTCCCATATGAGGTGGCTACCTGAAGACAGGTACCAAATCTTAATCAATATATGTCAGTGACTCAATTTTTTCAGCAGCAGGTCTTGAATACAGGATGGTAACAGAGGCTGTGTTCCCAAACATTAGGAAAACCCAGAGAATTGCCAGACAGCCATTAGCCGTTTGATGAAAAGTTTGAATGCACAATCAATCACTGGCACACAGCAATATGATGCTACAAGCTTGACAGGAACATGCAGTTTCATAACTTACTATCCGATAAGGAAGATGTAAAAAGGAGTCTGGGCAGCCAGCTAAAGCCATTTGTTCCTTCAAATTTTCTTCAAATTACATCTACTGCTTCACAGGACCTGCAGAGTACAAACAAACTGTCAGAAACCATACTGAAGACATTTCATCAACTTATTATTGAAAACAGTTGGAGGGGGAAGACCGAGAAGAGCAAGATGAGGTGATGAGGATTTGCATCAACTTGGAGTAGCAAATCTACACATTTGTTGTCTGTAGCCTAGAAAACACATTCAACCTGCTATTGCAATCAAAAGGCCAGCAAAACTATTCTCAGGCTGGATGGCCCCTCCATTATTTCCCCAGTCCAGGCAAAACTCTAACCACCTCTTCACACCTAAACCCTAACCATTTGAAGATTGTTTTTCACCAACTGGGGCTTGTATCAGAAATAGTGTGGCCAGCGGGTTTAGAGAAGTCCCCCTGTACTTGGCACTGGGTAGGCCACATCTCAAATACTGTGTTCAGTTTTGGGCCTTTAACTACAAGACAAGACACTAAGGTGCTAGAGTGTGTCCAGAGAAGGGCAACAAAGCTGGTGAGGGGTCTAAGGCACAAGTCTTACAAGAAGCTGAGGGAAGGGGGGTTGTTTAACCTGGAGAAAAGAAGGCTGAAGGTAGACCTTATAGCCCTCTCTAACAATAACCTGAAAGGAGGTTGTAGCGAGTTGGGTGTTGGTGAGGAAATGGCCTCGAGTTGTGCCAGGGGAGGTTTAGATTGGGTATTAGGAAAAATCTCTTCACTGAAAGGGTCATCAAGCCCTAAAAAAGGCTGCCCAGGGAAGTAGTGGAATCACCATCCCTGGAGGTATTTAAAAGACTTATAGATGTGGTGCTTAGGGACATGGTCTAGTGGTGGACTAAGCAGTGTTAGGTTAATGGTTGGACTTGATTATCATAAAGGTCTTTTCCAACCAAAACTATCCTATGATTCTAAGAAAACACTGACATTTGGTAGCTAATTCAGATAACAGTCACTTAACATAGAATCATTTAGATTGGAAAAGACTGGTAAGATCATCAGGGTCATTATGCATCATTAGCCTTCAACACCTAGTTACACAACCCTTTCTTTCCTTTACCCTTTCCCCGCCTTCCTTTTATGTCATGGCTTTATTCTCATGCAATATATCAAATAGGCTGTCCCATACAAATCTGCATTCAAGTCTTGCATTTCCTCTTGTGAGTAATTATTAGCAGCGACTTTGCAAGGTGAAAGAAATCTACTGCAAACATATTTAGAGGTGCATATAGCTAAAAGAACTACAAATGCAAGAGAGAAAGCAGTATTAAGCCAGTGTCAAGAAAGTGATTTTTAACTGCTCCTTTGTAACAAAGGAAACAACACTAAACAGAAGCATATAAACGCATAAAGCACTATTTGCCGGTCCCAGCATTTCTCTGAACCAGTGGCATTCATCTGGAAACATCCCTGCAGTATAAGACAAGTGATACCACCTGCGAGCAGATGAAAAAAGGGTAAGTGGGGGAGAGAGAGCAGACTGCAAAGTAGAGCCAGAACTATTATTCCTGCCACAAGCACACTTCTGTCTTGTTCACTATTAATTATCAATTATATATTCAAAATAAAAGTCTGAACTTTGAACAGGCTACTTGCTGCTCTCTAGTAGACATGAGCTGTCACCAACCGAAGCGCCCAGCAAGATTTATGTCAGTTAATTCAGTGACAAGGGTAAAAGACATCTTGGGAAGACTGGAAGACTGCTCCGGAAAGAGTTGCAGCCCACAGTCTATGTAAAACATGCACTCATCGAGGAAGCTTTACTGTTGGACTGAGTCCCGAGAGGGCCACAAAGATGGTCAAGAGGGCTGGAGCACCTCTCCTATGAAGACAGGCTGAGAAAGCTGGGGAGCCTGGAGAAGAGAAGGCTCTGTGTGAGAGCTTCTAACAGACTTCCAGTACCTAAAGGGAGCCTACAGGAGGGATGGGGAGGGACTCTGTAGCAATAGCATGAGGGGTCATGGTTTTAAACTGAAAGAGGAGAGATTTAGATTAGATATTAAGAGGAAATTCTTTACTGTGAGGTCCCATCTCTGGAGGTGTCCCAGGCTGGACAGGACTTCAAGCAACCTGGTCTAGTGGGAGGTGTCCCTGCCCATGGCAGGGGGTTAGAACTAGATGACCTTTAAGGTGCCTTCCAACCCAAACCATTCTATGATTTTATCTAGTTAGATTGGCAGAGACATGATAGCCTCCTCCTGTATTAGGAAGGCAAGCAAACCTCTAGGAGCTTCTTCCCAGAAAGGAGTTACTGGGCTTCTGCAGTCTTCCTGACATAGTAACTTCTCTGGGGTTGATCCATATAGCCAATTACCTCTGGAGGAAACCGCTTTTGGCAACAGCAAATTTGAAAATCTATTTAAACCAATATTCATAAATCAAGTTCTTTATTCTAGATATTTTTCCATAGCATTTACTTATGTTTAAAACCAAAATCTTACAGGATTCACATGGGGGGAGAGGAAGGGCAGAGGACAAAGAAAAAAAAGACCACCTCAAATATCTAATTCTGTAGGCATGATATCGAACTTGTGTTCTTGCTAGTCTTTAAACGTATAAAAAGTGGCCTACAGCAAATACCTCCTAACTCCACACCTGAAAGTAGTTTGCAGTCAGTTTTTAAGAGGGATCTGAAGATTTAATTTTCAGGGCAAGATTTTCCCCGCATTCGCCAGGTTTACTCTGGGAGAATTAAGCACAGATTTATGGAAATTCCCTTTATCTTGGCTGATGTATTGGGAGGTGAAGGGTAGGGGGGTGGAAGCAGCTTTTCACTTTGGGAAACACAGTTTTCTGTGAGTACATCTAAAGAAAAATTAGGCAAGCCACTGGAGTAATGTTCTGAAGTTGGTACAATGCATCAAGAACAAGAAGCAGCTTATTATTAGCCTATAAACCCACAAATTAAAGAAAGTTTAGGTAAAGGGATAAGGGAAAAGAAATCAGCCTTGCATTGCAACAGTTTTATGTTTATCACCCCTTAAGTATTTAGGGATTAGGAAAAGGCATGACTGCTGTAAATTTAACTGTAGGCTATTCGGGACTGACTATCAAAATACTTGTCTTTCTCTCAATGTTGCAGCAAAAAACACCGATTCACTTTTAGCAAGATAGATTAAATATGTTCCTAAACAATACCAAACCAATTTGTCTACTCTAGGGCATGCTGCAGTTTATGCCACAGTCCTATTACACCAATGGAAGATCATCAATTACCTCGAACAATAGTTGGAGTCAAGACTGCATAATTTATCAAGACCCATTTGCTTCACAGCTACATTCTTGAGTATTCATTTGTTAACGCCGCAGAAACAGGGGAAAGCAATAATCTCTAGATGATATCATTCCCAGTCAGTCATACATTAACACTGATTTAAGATCGCATCTCTTTTGTCTGTCTAAAAGCAGTTTATCAAAGTCATCCTACCCTAGGAATACAAAAAGCCTTTGCTCACCTTTAAGATCTAAGGCTCTGTTGTACCACATCATCGAGGAATGAATTTTAAAGGGACAGAACTCTACACCAATTCACGTGTTCAGAGAAAAATTACAATTTAAAAAGAAAAAGCTAAATCAACTTTTTCTTTGCTATTGTCCTTAAACATGATTTTTAGTGTATCAGTTCTCTTCAGAGACCGTAACTGCACACAGACTTACATATTCCTTCCACGGAAGTTAAACAGCACAAATTGCAAAGAGATATTTAAGTGCCAAGTTACTGCCCTTTTCCTAAAACGCCTTAGATGGGGGAGGGAAGCTCCAAAGGATTGTAAATAGAAAACAAGCTATGTAGTCAATCACTGTTATAAAACTCAGGATATTCAGTGGTGAGAACAACTGTTGTGCAGCATCGAGCCAGCCCGCCTGCGCACATTCAAAACCAAGCAACTCCCCCTGCTTCCTTGGCTTAACAGGGCTTCCTTGGACACAGTCCCTGAAAGCAGGACGGTCAGGATAAACCGAGTTTCAAAAGGTCATAAAATTTGGGTTTGGTTCTCCAGCCTAAAGCGTAGCCTATTGCGAGGCGTAGCTTTGACATCTCAGTCTCTCAAAGTTGTTAAACCAACTCCCACCATCTGAACAAAGATTGATATTCATCCCACGTGGAAAACACTGCGGGGACGCATCCTGGAGGTTACCACTGCTCTGAAGGAGTTGTTTCTAGTCACACTCAAATCGCCCACCTAAACCAGTAGGTTAAAGTTATCTATTAACGGCAAATTAAGCCTGTCACCAGGTAGGGGCTTTTGATTAATGACTTGCTCTCTGCATATTCCCAGCAGAGGAAACGGTATCTCACCCAGCACGCTGGAAGCGCAGGCAGCCTACGCACCTACAGATACTGCAGTAGGAAGATGGCAGGGGTATGGTCACTCTGCCAATTCAGGAAGTTTTCCAGGTTCTACATGTGCCATCTGTCAAAGTCTTAAAATTCAAGAGAAAAATAATTTTTACAAATGCAATTGCTTGCAGATTAGTTAGGAACAGGAGGAGGAAAAAAAAAAAAAAAAGGAAAATATTTTAACCTGGCAGAGCTGCAAGACAAGCTCTGTAGCTCTTGAACACTGGAGTTATGCTCTTTCATAAAAGGTAACTTAACAAATTTCTTGAATGCTATACCCTTTCAAATACTGAGTATTTCAATATTTTTCTTCTGTAATGTTCTGTTTTCTGTAACTGAACTACTATGGAAAAAGGAGGGGGAAAAAAGCTTTGATATAGTCTTAAATTTTGACTTATCTGAAGACCTTTCTCCAAGACCTCAGGTTTAATGTACAGGTTAAAAAAATCTTTCCCTCTCTTTTACATACTTTTTACTGTCTCAGACATTCAGTGTCACCACTTCATTTCTCATCACACTTAACAGACTGAACGTAATTTTTATAAGAAATTAGAATAAAGTCTTAAAACAACTGAGTTCATACGATATCCTCCCTTAAGTCACCTTCAGGACTACTGGAGTTATAATTTAACATCTTGAAGAGCCAAGGAAAAAGACTGTGTCTTGTTGGTCCACATAAAGAGCAACCTGCAAGATCTCTTCAGATGACTTCAAGATAAGCCTATTAAATGGATGTATCTATCAATCCTCTGCACCAACAGAGCACAAGGACACATACACTTCTACTTTCTTACTAATCTACTCCTATTGCCATAGTTACAATGGAAATAAGATTTGGATATGAGCAGCATGAGACATGCCAGTGAATGTTCTGTATTTGAAAGATGTGACAGCTAACAGTGTCCCCAGCTGCATTTAAAACGTGGGACCCAGATGTGCTTTTCCACGCAAGGACAAGATCCACACAAGAAGGAAGCCCAACCACATGGGCTGGAGTGAAAGTGCTGCCAGATCCTGTAGCTTGGCAGGACCAAGGAGCCAAGATCCCAGAGCACCCTTGGCAACATGCATTTGCCACCAGATTCCATCCTAGCTTTGGCAATCACTGCACATAAGGATTTCTAAAGCAGTTTCCCCTTTCGGTGGTGGTTTTAGGTAGACTGTGTCATTCTGTGGAACTAAGGATGCCCTCCATCCCCAAAGTGATCATCCGGTCAGCAGGACTCAAAGGTTTACTACCACAGGATGGCAAACAAATACAACCAAAAGACTCTGACTTCATGCTACTGACAGCTTCCTGTGCAAGGAACACCACAGAGGACTGGATTCTTCCTTTTGTTTTCCACTTCTCCATTTTTCTCACTCTAAACACATGCTTGCTTCTCTCCCCAGCTCTGAACATCCTTCCCACACCCAAAGTCTCCAGTTTTCTTACACTGAAAGCCAGCAACTCCCTTTCCAACAAGTTATTTTGCCTGATGCTCCCAAACACTTCCCCAAACCTTCCAACTGCAAAGGATTCAATGACATTATCATGGCCATCAGGATGGCCTACTGAGATTAGTGTCAGATAATATATAGAATACCTGCAGATTTCCCAATTTCTTTCCACTGCCCTTGCATGAGTTGGCAGAAACAGAGACATTTTGCTATACATAGGTACCCCAAAGGCATTTGAAAGTCTATGATATAGAGCAACTGCTGAACTAGAGTATTACTTCGAACATACCTTTGAAAACAAAGCATTGTTCCAGTTAAAATTTCAAGTGTTGCGCACTAAAATGAAAAGCACTGTTCAAAATATAAATCATCAATCAAAAGCACTTCAGTTACGTCCAAACACTCCCACGATTCCATACTAAAAAATCTGGTCTTATAAAAAAAGGGAATATAATTCTCTTTGCCATTCTTAATTGCAAAGCTGTTAGTCTAAATATTACACCTTGTAAAGGAAGCCATTTGCCATTGTAATTTTGCCAGAAAGTGAAGAATCTTGGCAACAGCAATTCAGGCTTTTGAAAGCCAAAACAGATACATACTTCAGAAGCTGCACAGAAGAGCTGATGCCATCCCACTTTAAGTCTTGCCAAATAAAATTAAATAAAATATATGCCGTTCAGCATTTTTTGGTTTCCTGCAGCTGCCTAAAATTCTGAAAAGGCTCCTCAAGACTCCATAGCCTGTGAATTCACGTTCACCTCCCGACAGGGCAACTTCACTGACAGCAAGGATAAAAAGTCCTCGCACAAAAATAGTTACTTTGCACCTTGCCCATTTGAGAAAGGATTTTTTTCCCCTTGTCCCTGAGGAAGTATTGCGGTTTAAAAAACAAACCTATAATGAAGTTTGGAAATATTTATGAAACTCTGCAGTTTCACTATCTCCCTTGATCACTCAAAATCCTCTTCTGCCTCTTAACAGCTAAATCCATAGCTTTGAAGCAGGAACTTTGACAACCAAACAGACTGTACCCAAGTCTAAACAAGATGTTAATTAGATAGAAACTGAAATAAAGAACTAAGTAACATACAGTACGCAATCCCATCAGCAAGCCATATGCAGAAGTAGAGCAGGTCCATAGATGCATGACTGGGAAAAACAGATGCAGCTTGAAGCAGCCCAAGGACAACTTCAACTGAAAATGCCAGTACTAATGGTCTCTAATTTTGTATATACACTTCCTCTCTATGTTTCTCACTTCCAGAGAACTGAAAAATACTGCCTCTATCCTCAGTGTTGCTGAGGATTTTCTTCTCTCTTCTGCCCCTCCAACCCCCCCAAATTTAGTCACATTTCGCATAACATAGAATCCAAAATTTTGTCATTTTGGGAAGCGGACTAAATAATTATTTCCTTCTGTTATTTCAGGCTTTTACTATCCAACCTGAAGACTTCAAGTTAAGTTATACAACAGCTAAGATGATTTAATAGCTCGTTACTGCCAAGAACAGGACAGACATCCCACTCTCTTTATCAGCCCTTGCTCTGCTTTTTCTTCCTCCACTTCCTTCCAGCAATTTCATGGCACTCCCTCCTTCTCCTCCTTTTGTGCCATGTATGGTCCTTAATGAGTTCAGTTTACAAAAAAAAAAAAAAAAGTAACGTTCTGTTAATTATCTCATTTGTATTGCTGGGTTAGTTTTCTGCTAAAGAAGCAAGTGCAATGAACTTAGATCTGACAACAGCTCAACTGGCACAATGTGAATGGCAGGAGAGCATGATCAAGATGGGAAGGGAACAGGATCACCCCTTTCCAGTAGCAGGAAACTATTACACTGGCCAAGGCAACCTGTGAACTTTCATTTTCTTTGTTTACTGCCATTAGGAGCTGGCAAACCTTTTGTACTGCAGGAGAATTACTGCTTTCCAGGCATCTCACAGAAGATAAACATTTGGGTAAGTCGCCAAACAAAATATAACATTGCATTTTCTAGAAGGCATTTTCTTTCCCCTTGTGGTACCGACTCAACTGAAGTCTGCTGTTGTTCCGTACCTACTGAAGCATCACTTTCTGCATCCGATGCACTAGTAAGTCTCTATGCTTTCAGCCCACCACTGATGTGGCCAGTCCTTCCCCTTGCACAGGGGTGGGATTTGAAAGCCAGTGGCTCCAGACCCCCAGCCCAGAGACTAAGCTACACACAAGATGTTTTCCGACCTAACGCCTATACAAATAGAGCAAGTTCATCAGCCTCAGCATGACGTATTTTTGTTGAAGAAAGTCAGATGGTTACAGATTCTGGTTGAATCCGCAGCTTAATCTGCATGCCTATCCCTAAGCACTACACTGGAAAGATTTATGCAGCTCACTCAAATTCCCTTTACTAAAGTGACAAGACGGTAGAATGTGCTCCACAGCTGTAGCCTTTACAGCCTCAAAACAAAACAAAGAACAAAAGTTAGGAAAGCAAATAGTTGAAACACATATAGGTAGGTGTGACAAGAGGGTCTCTCAAATCATAGAGTAGCTACCTACAGAACCTATACCCTGTTCCCAGTTTCTGCTCCCTCATTTCTCTGCAATACTCCATTTTAGAGGAGAATCTTCCAGTGCATGCAGAAGTCTTTTCTCTCTCACTGATGCAAAAGATATATATATATTTTTAAAAAGAAACAAAGAACAAAAGGCAGCCTTTTATCACATGACCCACTGATCAGTTTTTCAAGCACTTTAAATCTGTTTCATCTGAATGATCCCTTCATCAATCATTACAGTTATTCACAGCCTATTTTTCTTTGCTTGGATGCTTTTTACAAGGAAGTTTCCTTCTTGGTAAGATGTATGCTGGGGGCTCCGTAAAGCTTCCCACCAAACCTGTTACTTTTTTGTAACACCAAAGACTGACCTCAAAAGTAAAACCCATGCTCATGCATAAAAAGCTATAGGCAGCTATCTATCAATACCAACCCATATTCCTCTAGAACCCTAGATGTCTCCTGACCTCCAAAGTTTTCAGCTAGGTGAAAATACTTCTCCTGGATGCAAAAAAAACATCACTGTGGAGCAAGAACGTTAGGCAGGTTTTTAATTTTGATGATTTACAGGGCTTAATACCAATAGTTAACAGTCAGTGAGTGTACACGTGTCATTTGCAGCTCTCTTGGTACAGGATTTTTTTTAAGAGTTATTAACTAGGATTATCAAAAGCTTTTATTTAGACAGCAAGGTTCATGTTTTTAAAACAAGTCAATTGACAGAGGCTTTTACAGTTATCTATAATTTATGTTAGTGAATAAGCACTAGTTTATTTACATTGTCTAATACCATACAAATGGTTGAAGCTGGAGGGCAAGTTAAGGTATTTCAATTTAAACAATATGCTACTCACTAAAACGAGATATTGTAAGAGGTACACTTAAGTACCCAGGTTATTCTCAATATACCTCTTGTTCACACGGATATAACACTCAAAAGAAAGCTTTTCTGCTTAGCTTCTGAAAAAAAATTACATGCTGTGAGCAGAGATACATTCCCCAATATCAACAGTACATTAATTCACCTTCCAAAGAATTTTGCAGTGACATATTCCCAAATACGGTTTATTCTAAAGAATTCAACAGTTCAAACAATTAGATAAAGACAGCACAAATCGGCTGAAATGCAGCAAAGGAGTAAGTGATGGCAGTAAGTAGTATAAATAAACATGCAAACCCATTTTACCTCTCACACACAGCAGGGTAGGAGTTACTATAGTGTAGCTGGTAAGCAATAACTCATTAAAGCCACGAATAACTCAACCATGTAAACGAGCCCTGGACTACATCAACCCCAAGCAAGCAGATGATGGCCAACTCTACTTCTGGTTGCACAGAACACAAGGGGACAATTCCAGCAAATACTGTGCTGCTCTGGAGACAAAACCTCATCTTATTCAAGAGGGATATAGTAACAAAGTGCAAGAAGCACAAAGGATAACCCAAAGAAACCTAAAGATATACACCCACACCTTTGATTGACTAGAAAATAAAAATTGTGCCAACCCAGCTTGGAGTACACAATGTGGAGACCACACTCATTCACTCCTATGCAATGAAGCACCAGAGTATACTCAATTGCAAAAATGCTACTTGCAATTTTAAGATACTGATGTCACAGATACCTCATGTGTATTTTAACGCTGCCTTACTAACAAATCACAACAATCTCTTCTTAGAGCAAAGAGACCATTTTGTAATCTCAGATGTATTTGCTGGTATTATGCAACATGCAAGCTCCAAATCCACGGGTGGCTTACAGTGAGCAGCAGGCAATCAGTGCTGCAGCAGTGCCTAGCTGACTTTCAGAACATAACGAAAATGTTACTGGTGCTCTATTCTTGAACACAGGCTGGGAATTTCTCTTTTAAAAAATAATAAGGGGGGGGGGGGGAGAGATAGGAAATGTAAAAGTCTTTTTTACCCCCTTATGCTTTTCAGCCCTTGAAAAACAGTTTCAAGCTGACATCTCAAAAGCAAGTATGTTGACCTACTTGCAAATATACCACCCTGGGACAAACAAGGCATAGCTTTTCCACCAATTGTCAACAAAACAGAAAACAAACTTACAGAATAGGTTAATATTTTGCAGGTTGGTTAATGCGTTAATGTTCAACAGAAAGCTGAAGTCTGGCCAGCTGATCACATGTTCTGTGTGCATTAGTGTAAATTTATTTATTGCTATTAACTTGCACCTGCAGAGAGAGGAAGAAAGAGAATATTCCTTCCTTTGATCCTGAAGGTCACAAGGTGACCAAAATCCCAGCTTAATGAAGACTTTGCTGAGGTTGCAAGTGTCACAGCTTCCATCAATCCTTTCAAAAAGCAGTGTCGGAAAGCTGAGGAAAGAAAACTGAAGTAATACCACCCAGGCTTCATAGACTATGTCAGCTTAATTAGAATGGTATTTTGGCAGCACCCAAAGATTACATATCGAAGGCTGGGTAGCAGGCCAAATACTTGACTTGACTAGAATCTTTTGCCAAGCCACCTACATTAAGATCTACTTCCCTATTCTTTCAGGATGTCATAAAGGAAATCTGTTGTTTCAGGCCTTATAAGACTATTTAACAGAGGCATGAAACAGTGAACGTCACTAGCACTGAAGGTTAACTAGATATGCGTTAAATGAGAAAAATCCCTAGTTAACCTTCAGACTACAGAACCGTTGAAGGGGAACATTTGTTCTCAAAGGGTGTAGGCTTTAGATGTAACCAGAGTGCCTTTCATAATTTCTCACCCTATGTACGGAGGTATTTTAACCCCCAAAACACCTATATACCAAGTCTGGAACCCCCACATATGTCCCATTTGCATTCTCCCACTCCCAAAGTTGTCCAACCGGTACTGGCAGCAGTAGAAAGGAGGGAGAAGCAAGTGTCCCATCCATAACATTATTTTATAGGCCAGCTAGGTCCAGACCTGACCAGAGTTCTATTACAGGCTATGAAGGAAGTCACATACCCTAGATGGTACGTATACAGGGCACAGGGAAAACATACACCCTGGCACTGTCACATCACAAAAGAGAATAATAGAATGGTTTGGGTTGGAAGCAACCTTAAAGGTCATCTAGTTCCAAACCCCCTGCCATTCCTTACGTGAAGTTCATCTCACTCCAAGGCAGCTATCTAGAAGGGGTCAGAGGAAGCCAGGATCTGGACTACATGATCTCAAGAGGCCCCTTCCAATGCACACAATTCAGCAAAGCACACTACTGCAGTGCCTGGCTCACTCCATTGGGAATTCAGAAAGGGAATTTAGAAAACTGGGCTCAGATGTGGATGCCCACAACCTAGACACTCAAAACTAGCCAGAGGCATCCCTCCCCAGTGTACAGCCCTAGAACTTCAAACTTTCAGCATTGCTGAACAAGACTGAGAATCATGCCAGACCAGTTTCACAGCATCCCTGCTGTTAGTCTCTGTATTGCAGAATTTGATCCTGACAAAGCTTCAGCTTCTTCCAGCAACATTTAGGGTTTAATTTCACTCTGTGTACATATATGCACATATCACACACACATTTATTGGTATATGAAATCAGTAAGTAGATTTAGAGCTTATTTAGAAGCAGTACAGAATGCAAAAGGTAACTCCTTCAGCCGACATGGCAGAATTCAGTGTTGTGAATGATCCACCACACACAAAAGAATCCAGCTCGGTCCTCTTTCCTGAATTTCCTTTGCTGTTTAAGGCAGAGATTCTACTCACGCTTTGCTCTTCAAAAACGTTCTCCCCCCTCCCAAAATGCTCCACAGTGTAATAAAACAAAAGATTTATCAAAAAAAAAAAGTAGCAGATAAGCTCTCTTGCAAAAGCCTCTCTGAATATCAGAAATTTGAAGTTTCCAGTTTCTACTCTTAATTGACGAGATAAGAATTCAAAATAGTTTCTTTTTTGTTCCTTTGTATTTTGATCTATAAAAGCATTCACTCAATACAATCTATTTGACAGATGCATCAGAAAAGTCTCGATTTTCATTTCAGCCTCAGTAATCAGCAGTATTACTTTATTAAACTACAGTTCTGCATGAACACACGGCTTCATGCACCTGCCTGCTTTAGACAAATACTTAGTACAGGCTTTCACGCTACTTTCTGTCACTGGAAGAGGGCAGATATTTCCTTCACTTAAAGCTCTGCAGATTACAGATCTCAGAGAGCTCCTTAGCCTTTAATTTCTACACACACACTTCAAATGTGCAGCACTACCATAGAACTTGCCGCCACCGTCTAATGCTCTCTCCTCTTTATGGCATTGTTGGTCTTACATAAATCATACTATGGCTTGGAAGCCATCACGTTTGGTTTTTGCAACATCTTTGCCTACATGTCTTTTCTAGTCCAGTAACTCATACAAGTCAATAGCCTGAAATAAGCAGCAGAATTTTCACACGAACTGTTTCATCTAATTAAATGAGAAGATCTTCACTATACAATACAAAAAAGCTTCCCTCCAGAAAAAGACAAAAGTATGGAATGTCTCCATCTCTAGGACATTCAAAACCAGCCTGGACACACTCCTGGGCAACCTGCTTTGGCAGAGCAATTGGACTAGACGATCTCCAGAGGTCGCTTTCAACCCCATATCATTCTGTGGAAGCCGGATGCCTCTCAAGAACCAGGTTTGAGAAGGCTACTTCACAGGGAAGAAGTGCTCTTCTCCATGGCAGGGAAAGAGAGACATGGTTCCCAGAGATGCTCCCAGTTATAAACTTCCCAGTGTTGTCTCCAAACTACAGGCATGCCCTCATACTCTGCTTCTGCTGAAGTGAAACAGCACGTTGCCCAGTACAGCACTCCACTCAGTCTCAGTGGGACTACTCAGAACAGTGAAGCAAGAGGCAGGAATAACATAGATAGAATTTTTCCCATGACTGCAAGTAGCAGCGCTGGCCTGAAAAGATCTTGCAGCTAAAGAAAACTACTACTGATGGATGAGGAAGGAGAAATATTGAGCAAACAAGGAACTCCACAACTGAATTTCTCCTGTGATCTGAGGGACAGAAAGGTGCAGTTGTTTTCTTCCAGACTTTGATGACAGATCCCCATCACTCTTTTGATACAGATCTCTGTCCAGCAGGTTAAGCCTTTTAAGGTTTAATGCTTCATGAAATATGTTTTTGAACACACAAAAAAAAAAGCCCTGGAAAGAGCAGAATCACTCCACTTCAGCATCAAGTCAGAACATAAACCATTCCCACTGTAAACATCATGTGTGACAGCACACAGCTCCCAGCACTTGAGCAGCACTGTAGTTTTCATTCTCTGGAAGGAAGGGAAGGAAGGTACAACACATCTGCACAGCAAATGATCAGCAGAGTTAAGAAATTGCCCTGTATGGTCAGACAAAATGAAGTAAGTATGTGATTCCTACTTACTGGAAACCTCCCTGGTGCCCAGTGACAGGATGCATGGGAACAGTTCGAAGCTGCATCAGGGGAGGTTGAGACTAGATATTAAGAAACATTTCTTCACTGAGAGGTGATGAAATGCTGGAACAGGCTTCTTAGAGAGGTGGTCAATGCCCCAAGCCTATCAGCGTTTAAGAGGCATTTGGACAATGCCCTTAATAATACGCTTTAACCTTTGGTCAGCTCTGAAGTGGTCAGGCAGTTGGACCAGATGATCGTTGTAGGTCCCATCCAACTGAAATAATGTATTTAATTCATAGGAGGGTATTCCTCGATAGCAAAATAATTACCTGAATGCATGCTCCTCCTAAAGTGAAGTTCAGGACATTCTCTTTAATTTGTAATTTTTTTCCTGATACATTAGCAAAACATCCACGTGCATTATGAGTCCATTACTTCCAGTCCTGCCTCAATACCTACTTGTAGTAACGTCGACCTCAGAACATACTCGGCCATCTTGTTCTCTTGCCATCAAATTTAAGGAGCTTATAGAAAAAACAACAGTCAGTTGAGACACAGTAAACTACCACTCAACAACCCTATTCTGTCTCAAAGCAAGAGTAAAACCAGTTAAGATTCAACAGCAGTTTAGGAAAACCAGTTTTAGTTGACATTGAAACAGTCTGGGAAGTTCAGGGGTCAACTCCCATGCCCGAGGTGAGGGTCTGATTACATTCCATGGCCGCTTTGGAAGCCACCTGACCACCACTGCTATGGTAAGGTTCTCAGTGCCCTAAATTTTATATAGGATTCCCCACTCCTCATCCTGCAACATCAGTTTCAGCTCTTGGCCAAACCACTCCTTGCACCGACCGCAGGCCATTCATGGTGGTCAGTGAGAGACCGGTTAACGGTATGAGTTTCACAAGCCTGCAGTTACAAAACAGATATGAGCAAGTACTCTGTTGACAATTAAGAGCTCCAGCTTTTTTATTTATTCTAGAGTAAGAGCAGATGTTGCAGTTATTCGAAGGTTTTCACAACCTTAATTGCTGACCTTAATTGTTGTTAATCTTTCCCATGAAGTGGAGACAGACAGACGCCACCCGTATTTTGTGAAGAAGATAGTGTCCTGCAGGGTATGAGTAATAAAAGACAGTATTGTCTGCCTTCTCGCTCCTATGTGAAATACAAGGGTATTGGGATTGGCCAGCAGCATGGAAGAAAAAGAACGAATGAATGACTCAGCTGTTTTATTTATTTTTTTGGAGGATACATCTGCTACAGTATTGCGCCGTGACACTGAGATTTCTTTCCCCTCCCCAGGAACGGGTGAAGCTTCCAAGTGCCAGCTAAGGAAGAGCCACATTTAGACTTCACAATGCCTGAAACAGCTGATACACAAAGCACCCTGTCCACCTCATTGAGCATCGCTCAAGCTGTAGTATTAAGCAGCCAAGTGTTGAGTGTCACAGGGCAATATTAGGTTTCATAAACAAGTTCTGAGACTGGACAAGAAAGCAGCATTTCATGATGTGCTAGGAACATTGCAAAGATACATGAGAGCTTCCCAGGTCTCTTCCTTTGCTAGTGGGAGGCTTGTCTAAGACTGCTTGCACAGGTGTGGAAATTTCATATTCATCTTTTTGCTGCAGAACTTGGGAGTTTTCTAACAAAGAATTACATTCCTCTGACTTTATTCAGCCAAGCGTACTGGAAGATGTTAACTTGGTGTCCCAGTAACTTGAGAACAGGCAACGCAGAGAAGGGACACTGAAGTTCAGAAATGAAACACAGGATGTACTGATGCTGCCACAGGCACTCCCTATAACCTAAGGCAAAAGCCCCAGAAGTCAGGATAGCAAAGATCAGTTTCATGTTTATGGTTACCATCAAACAAATCCCAGAGTGAACTTGGACACAAGGCTGAACCCAAAGACCAGACTGGAATGGCATCTGCTCACAGTTCTAATGCAAAACACAGTAAATCAAGTCTTTTCTCTCTTCTTACCCCAAAACTCACCTTAGTGGTAAGCACCTTCAAGGTTTCTTGACAGAAAGGAAACATAAGGCCCATTTTTCTTTTAGTTCCTTATGTTATGTTTGTTCATTTTAAAAATAAAATAAAAATTAAAAAAAGAAATCAATGTCAGCTTCCAAAAGTTCACCCGGCAGCATATTTTTCATCTATATATCCACATATAGACACAGAGCAACTGCTGATAGACGACATTTTAAGAGCAGCATAAAAAGACTGTAATAAGTTGCTAGAATGTAAAGAACTCAGCCAAGATTTCGGAAGGAAAACATCAAAACGCCAAGCTGTTAATTGCCATATATACCCTGTCACACCTAAATTGATTTGGACATACCATGAAAGATGGTAAGTCAGCTCAGTTTTCAGAAGCAAGAGCAAGGAAAATTCAGGGAACTTGAAAAAAACTAAATAAGGAAGTGACAACTTTACCAAGAGATCTAGTTAAAACATAGACATGGATAATAAGATGGCATGAGGAAGAGTCAGTACAGATTTTGCAGAAGTTATGACTTAGAGGTTTATGATACTGTATGGACAAAGATACTTGGATATTATCCCTAACTACTGACTCTTGAAAGGATCTGAGCTGCTTTAGTTTGCAGGTGTGATTTCCCCCTTAACACCCAATTGAAGGCTAAGAATTAAGGGTAGGAAAAAACACAGTGTCTTTTTCCATTTAAGGAATCTGAAGGACAACTGCAGTGGTCTTTCTTTTCAGAATATCCATAAGCTCTCTCAAATATGACAAACAGCAAGGTGACACAAAGTTTGCTGGCAGTATGATGTATTCAGTCAGAGCTGGAGCTTCATGCAAGACAGAGTGGAACGATCTCACAATCACAAGCAAATGGGCAACCAAAAGGGCAATGCTGATTTAATTTCCACAAACTCAAGCCAATGTGCAAGAGGAAAAATAACCCTGCCTATGCGTTCTGCTGAAGTAAGTGTCAGGAGTCTGAAGTCTTGCCTGAAAGCATCATCTTGGGGGGGGGGAGGAAAAAGAAAGCAGATGACAACTCACAGGAAATCCAGTATTAAGAATTAAAGAACTGCGCAAGCAAAGCAAAATCATGACAAGTCATTAAACCCAGGGCACACCCACTTCTTGAAAACTGTGGGCTGTTATGACACTAAAAGGGTAAAACAGAATTAGGAGTATAGAGAAGAGGAATTCCTAAAGCAGAAACAGACCTGGATCTTTCAGCATGAAGAAGAGACAGCCAAGAGAGAAGAGTACAGGCACCTAGTCAGTCACAGAGGGCATGCAGAAAGCACCCAGAGAATGACTAGGCCCTGTCAAAAGAAAGGAGTAGGCAAGAGATCTGAAGTGGGTAGGAAACATCAAAATCATTTCCATGGGGTAACTGGACCTATCAATGTGTTAAAATAGTAATAATTTAGCCCAAGCACTGGAGAAAGCTTGTCAGGGGACAGCAACTATAGCAACAGAGATGCCCACTGAGAAGTGCAGCACAGCTCACTGTGCAGCAGAAGGGCCTAGAAGCACCAGGAAACTCTTTGCAGATCTTCTGCTCCAGCAACAGCTACTGACCTCTCAGAGACACACCAAATGGTTCTTGATTAACCTGTGGTCTGACCCACTACAGCTTATTGAGAGAAACAGCCAAACCATGCTCACTCTTGGGCAGACTATTGCCCTTCTCCCCCCCCCTCCCTCCGTGGGAGCCCTGTACCAAGTCCCTTTTCAAACAGGGAAACTGAGACGGTCAGATGGCATTTTGGGGTCACCCAGCAGGCCCCAGGGTACAGGTACCAGCAGAAGGTGGGTTTCTCAGCCACAAGCTCTGCGTTTGTGAGACATGGCCGTTCCCAGCTCCCAGCCCCAGGTCCCTCTGCTCCAGGTCATGTTCCCCACCAGAGACAGCACAGAGCACTATTTGCCCCTCAGCTAGGCTCGTTAATGTAGCCCTTTCCCATTAATTAAGTTTGCAATTCAAATTAACACCATTAGTTACTTTAAAAAAAAAAAAAACCCGAACAAATTCCTGGCTGTGAATTGCAGGCAGTAGACATCGACCTAATGGGGGTGGTGAAGGAGAGCTGGAGGGACAGTCATATCCCAGCTGTCCAGAAGCACAACCTTGGTGGCACCACCACACTGCATCCTCCAGAAAACACTGCATCCATTTAACAGATTTGCACCTTTAACAATTTGGCACAGGCCTAAAAACTACAGTTGCTAGGCATCCTGCACGTAACATTTACTTTTAACAGCAAGTCCCGCAGGCTGCTGCAGTAATACAGAAGGTAGAATACATGTAGCTTGCAAGTTGACAAGCACATGCCTAAATGCTGGCTCTCTGTAACATAAAACATGAACCACTCCGCCAGGGTGCCTCTCCGACTATTTCCATGGGAATTTTCTATATCCAGGATACAGTACATTTCACCACCAAATATGAAAGATGTCATTTTCATAATGGACGTCGAGGAAGTCTCTTCCTTTGCCTTTCAGGCCAGGACATGAGCAAATCAAAATTTAAGATGTTTACGAACATGGAGCTTCCCGCACAAATCTGATGAAGTCCTCCCAAAATCACAACATAAGTCCAACACCATCTTGAAAGCTGTTAAGAGACTGTAGCCGAGTAAAGCCTTGAACACTTCTTATCAGCTTCTTATTTTGAATAAAATGAAAAGCTATTTTCAAAATAGCATGAGAGTCACAACACTAAAAAGATTCTGGCTTTTTCATGTTCTCAAAATAGCATGCTGGAAAGAAGTCTACAAAAACAGAAATTTAAGGTGTATTTAGCTTTCATCTCAAGCATCAGCACAAGCTGATCCAACGCAGCATTTGCATAAGGCTCCATAAAGCATTCCCTCATCCATCCCTCACCCTGTCCTGATGAGCTGAAGAGAACTGGGGAAATGCAGCCAATCACTTGAAATCCCTCTGAGACCAGAGGACTCAGACATTGGAGCACACTCGTTCCTTCCCTACCACCCCACACACAGAGAAATTCAGATTCCTCTAATTCATTTCACCAAAATCCAAGTGACCTAATAGAAGGTGTCAGCAAGCAGCATCACCAAAAATAAAACCATCACAGAGAAACTACTGAAGTGTAAAGCAATGCTTTGTTTCAGATGCTTTAACATGCAAGTTATCCTCACTTTACTTCTTGACATCGGAATGCAAGCAGCAGCAGCAGCACATTTCAGGAACCATACTCCTCCTTTTCTGTCCCCAGTAGGCAAGCCAAGGGAAGAATGACCACCTTCAAACCAGCCTCCCTCTGCTCCTCAGATGCCCAGATTCACCCTCACAGGGCTGGGTGATGCTTGCTCACCAGGACAGGGAGGGCACCCCGTGGCAGCTCTTGCCTCCTGCTCCCTGCCTTCTAGGAATTCTCCAAGCCATCGCTGGAGGATTAGAAGCTGTAATGCTATTAAACACTGTGATATCAAAATCTGAACTAAAGCACACAAAGTCTGCCTTAAGAGGAGGATTTTTTTTTTAAATGTCTTTTTAACCTCTGGAAAAGCATCTAAGGAACACAGTGAGGAAGCAGTGTCAAAAATGGCAACTCTGCAAGCAAAACAGCCGAGTTTACTTGCACATTGCAGCCTGCCTGCTACTTCAGATTACTGATTGCAGAGCAAGAAGTTATTCTCTCCCTAATTGGGTGCCGGTCTAAAATAGTCCCGTTATTTTTAGTATAGTACTTAAGTATCTGAACTGTGCCCTGTACTGCCAAAGCTGGCATGTGTCCCTGGCCATACCAGGAATTCCAATATTAAACAAGAACACACTCGCCACATACGCGGGCGGACTTTTGTTCTTCTGCGTTGTCTTTAGTGGGTGACTTTAAAGACTTTAAACACTAACAGCCAGCCAAAACCAGCACAGGCTTATACGCCAATTCTGCATTTGAAGTCTCTCTACCAGGTACTGCGTGACAGGAGAATCAACCAAGCAAGGGAACAGCAGAGGGTTCCAATACCACCGTTTAGTTGTAAGGAAGAGACCCTGCTAAGAACAAACTGACTGTAAGGTACAGATAGAGGATGAAAATGGGATTATCTCACCTCTGATTTGCTTGCTGTAAGTTTGTACAAGTTCTGGGGCACCAGAGGAGAGGAGAAATCCAAAATGCATCCCATAACTCATCCCTTTCCACACTGCACATAAACTATGGATAAATTTAAACGAGTCAAGAAACAAAAGGCCTATGTTAAATATGTTTACACACACACACAGAAGGAAGATTATATAAGCTCTGTCTAACAAACAATATGCTGCTTCTGCAGAAGAGATGATCAAAGCAAGACTTGTGTGTGTTTCCAGCTCCATCTTCCCACCTTCCATCAAAGGGGTGACAACCGTCCTGCAGCATGCTAATTCTGGAGCACAGAGAGCAGAACAAAATCTGAAATAGCCACCTTGGCTGCTTCAACGAAGTCTACCTGCCTCCACGAGCTTGCTGTTGCTTAACCTTACACTTTCCCTGTAAGCTTGTTTTTGTTTGAGCAGAAAACAAGCTCCCGTGAGGAATTTACTCTGCCCTTTTATCAAGTACTTTGCAGAAAGGAAGTTAACTCTATGCAAGAGATTTCAAGACAGGATCCTAACCCAAAAGACAACTGCCAGCCAACAAAAATTTGTTAGTTTCTATTACCAATAGACCATCTGTTCCTGAAACTTTACATTTCTTTTCAGAAGGGCTCTTATTTCGTGAGCAGAATTAGCATCTCTCCGCTCTCTAAACATCCCCTTATCCAACATGCTTTTAGCTCTGGTGGTGACACAGGACCAAGCTTCTAGTTTATTATACTATTATCTAACTATTTGGGGTTCATCAGTACATTTCAGTACTTTCTATTCTGATCTCAGACAGCAGCAAAAGCACCATATATGAAATCTTACATGGGTTCTGAATTATGGCTGAGCTGGTCAGGAAACAGCAACTAAATGATGTTCTTAAACCCCAAGCTAGCAAAACCAGCTGAGGTAAAGATTCAAGCTTTTGGCATTTGCCCATTAACTGTTTCAATGGGCAGTTGATTCTAGATGAAAGAACTTGCCTTTGTATTTGAAGAGAGCTTCCTGCCACTTAACATTTGTTCTCTCATCTCCAGTTTTCAATTGTCTTCCAGTTAATCTTCAGACCCAAGATGTTTTGTCATACGTGACCAAAACCAAGCAACAGTTAGTTGTTCTCCCTTATGAGCTAAAGAGGTCAAGCAAAGTCCACTCACCTGCATTTTACTAAAAGAGCAATAGCCCGAAGACAGTTGTTGCAATACCAAAAGAAGTAAAGGTGAAGCAAGAGATGTCAAAAATATCAAAAACTCATTCTATAATTCCACAGCAATAAAATAATGATTAGGGGAAAGGTCAGTCCACTCACCACTTTCTCAAGAAAGCTACAGGTAACAAGGCCAAAACCAAGAAAACCTAACACTAGTGATGATAGGACCCAATGGGAGGATGGAAAGGAAAGCACGGATCAGACACTACTTAGATGTATCAACTTTCTCTCAAATTAGCTGGTTTTCATTAAGATCAGTCATGAACACGTTGAACAGTTTGGGTTCTTTTTAAAATTTCAAACCATTAGCAGTTATTTTTCAGACTTCATAGAGGAGTGACACCTTAACAGAGGCTGGAGAATGGCAAACAGCAATACCCATGAGAAGCAGGAAGGGAAAGGGCTAGAAAGAAGAACCTGAAGCATGACAATTGGTGCTTATTTGCACGTGGACTGCTATTAAACGTATCTGGTAGCACCAAGAAGAAAATAAAGAGATCAAACTCAATCATGAATAAAGTCAAATGAACTCAACTTCCTTCTATGGCAGAATAATATATCTTAGGAACACAGAAGCAGTAGACACTGAAATCTTGCTATCAGCAAAACCATGTAAGAATATTCAAACTGCATTCTTATGAAAAGTTAAGAAAAAAATGCCATACAGTTATCAATGCAGAAAGTTGTCTTATGGCAGATTTGAAAGTGACTGGATAACTGCACTGACTTACCATTTGCTGAGTCAAAAAAATGGAAAGATTCACAAAATAGCCTGACATACTCAATAACCTCTGCAGAGCCCTGCTCTTGTCCCACATTACTCTGACACTAATGATCTAAATAACAAAGGGAAAAATGACAATCATTAAACTAGGGGAAGCTGCTAACTTAAAGCTGCCAGCTTGCTGGAAGACTGAATTCAAAGGAAGTTTTAGAAACTGGAAAATTCTTTGTTGACAAAGAGGCAAATACCATAAAGGAATGTATAGGGGAACATATGTGAGAATCGTGAGGCAACAGTTCTGTTCTACTCGTGGCTCATGAAGCTTCCAGCATGATGCGGTATCAAGTCTTCAGCAAATTTCAGAAAAGATCAACTGGAAAGAATCCAAGCAAAAGCAAGAGGAACATCACAGAATTAGAAAAACATGACATCTGGGAGTAAAAAAGGAAAAACAGAATGAACTGGAGCTCAGCCAAAAGAAAAGACAGTAAGGGTCAGGATGGTATCTCTCAAATACATGAAAGCCTGCTGCAGAGGAAGAGGGAAGAGCCTGTTCCCCATGCCCACAACTTTCAGAAGAAGAAACAGAAAAGTTTAAGAAGCAAGAAAGATGATTTAGGAAAACATTACTGGGTGGAGTGGCAAGGAGGGTGTGGTGTGAGGGCACTGGGGAAAGAGGAAAGAAAAATACCAAGTCAAAATTGCTAAAAGGAAAAAAAACAGTGAGTCAACAGACAGACTGTCTGTGGAGTACGCGGAGTTTCCCCATCACTGTCATCAAACTGCTGTCAAAAAGCACAGCCAAGCACACTGCAGCTTTTCATTGAGTAGTTGACCTCTCCAGATCTAGGACTGTGCTTAAAGAAAAATAGGCCTCACATGGACACGTTGTCTCCTCTCTTTCTTATACCCAAAATGAGAATACCAGTGAGCTGCACACCAACTCTAACCTTCAGAGATAAAGTGCCTTTTAAAAAAAAAAATACAAAAAACAAAAAACAAACAAAACAAAACCCAAGAAACAACCCACTGCAAATCTTACATGTAAAAGTACCTGTTTCAGAAGTCTGAGCCATGCCCTTGCCCCTCTTAATACAAGGATCTAACTACGTCCTAAAGCTACAAACAAACCAGAACCTGACAACAGAGGCACGTGGCCAACACCATGTGCATGCAGAGAGCAGCGCTGGGAATTTTGCTCTCGAGTCTCTCTCTGGAGGACAGATAGCAGAAACACCACTTTGACTCTAACGTGGCTAAGCATGTAAAAATATTCAAGGCCATCTATAAGCTGCAGAGGTTTCACTGGATATCAGGTTTTTGAAGGATACCAAGAACGGAGGCATTTCTTCTTCCAGAAGAGCGTGGAAGAGAATCATGTATACATGGTTATCCCAGCACAATTAACTGAAGTCAGCACTCTAAGGTGGAACCCTATCCTTCTGCAGCTTGGCATTAACACTTACTCAGTAGCAAGCATCTCTAGAGGTTTGGGGAGAAAAACCCAAAACCTCAATCTCTTTTTTTTTTTTTTTTAGCTCATGAATTGTGAGCATTGAGCTGTACTCACCAGCATATTCCAAACTGCAGCTGCATTTGTTCTCACTATGCAAAGCCTCTGGGAGTATTTACAGGAAACGAACTCTGATTAGAAATAACTGCAAGCATCTTGATCTTATTCAGACAATTTTCTCTCTCGAGTTCCCCTCCCCACACACCACAGTTTGGTCCCCACCATTTGCACCAGTGGAAGTAGCTGGGGACATGCATTTCGCAAATCTCTCAAATCCACTAGTCCTGGACACAGGACTTATTTTAGTCTTTAACCACGCAAGCGGAAGATATTTAAGCATGCCACAGAGGCTTAAGGGTGGCTTTGGAATCACATTTGCTTTATATCTTACAGTGTCAAAAAAACTGTCATTTGCTGTCTTTTCTTGGGTATCCCAAAGTAAGATGCTGACTTGGAGAGAAATATTTTAAGGCTACTTTGTGCAGTTTTCCTTAAACCTGACTAGATCCAACCTCTTCTTGTTTTAAAAAGCAGGCTTTATACGTAAATATCTCAGCAACAGCAATAACGACCTGAGAGTTAAGATGGGGTTCCTGTGCCTGGGAGGGCCCTGCTGTGGATTTACCGGATTAGCACCAGTGCCCTTCCCTCCCTATCAGCAGGGACTGTCCACTCCCTGCTTTGCATCCTAACAGCCCCAGATACTGGGATCCTGGAGTGGGAGCCTGACACTCCACAAAGGCAAAGCACTAGTCACACCTAACGAGCGACAGGCCTAGGGGAGGCAAATAAAAAAAAAAAAAAAAGAGGGGGGAAGCTTAAAAAAGTGCAAAAGTAAGCAATAGGTGCAGACACTTTAAGTCAAGAGACTTGAGCAGGCATTGCCATTTCATGGAGTTCAGATGTGCCGCTGTTTGCGTTGAGAGCAGAAGGCTATCTGCTCAGGCACCTCACCGTGTGGTCAACCTTGGAATCCCTGGCAGCCCAAATGTCCACCAGACCACAGGACATGGCAAATAAACATCTACTTCTACTCAAAAGTGACACTTGTGGTTTAGACAAGGACTGAAGTCAGGCCAAGCGTAAAATGTGAATTAGCTACCTGTGTCACAGGCAGGATGTTTACCACGCACTGTGGTATAAACACTTGGTTGTCTCCTCATTTTTTTCTTCTTCCTAACACTGTCTCCACATTCAAAGAGACAATCATCATCCCAGACAATTTCATTTCCATGAGGTGGGATATGGAAGTCAATGTAGAGCAATACAGCCATCAAAAGGGCAAAACACAGCCCCCAGGAACAGCAGGCTTTTCCCATACAGGCATCACCTTCACCTGAGGGGTGGGGGAAGAAGCCTGCTTTGTCTTCTTCCTCCATCACACTGGAAATACCTCCATGACTATGGAAATCAAATTGATTCCTTCTCCTCTCATATCACATGGGGGGTTGAAATCAAGTCAATGAAAAAGTTGAGAGTTGTATCAACATTGCCCTTCTTTATGCCTTCTTGTCTAGGCTCCCACCAGGTCTCCCAAACTCTCTCCTTTAAAAGTAGCTTTCCCCCTCCCTTCCCACTGCTGCAAAAAACACACATGAGGAGAGAGGACACTTAGAAAAAACATCAATCAAATCATCAAAAGCAGACTGGAATGTTTTCTAATATTTCTTTTACAACAAGCATCACAACAACAAAAAAACTTATTTAGTTTATGTTCATTTACATCCAAAATCAAGGGTAAAATTACACTCTTAATTATATTTTATGTCTTTAGTTTGTATTCAGTTTTTCTGTACTCAGCTTTTCCTCCATAAGAATGAGACGGTTCAATACTTTCTTACAGATACAAAAGGGTAGGGAGACTTTACAGTGCTCCCTGGAAGATCACCCTGCAATTCAAAGCTTTATAGGTTAGGTCAGCTTTAGGATATAGCTACTCTGGGCTGCTTTGCTTTAATTTGTACAAATCCTGTTATTTCTTCATTTACCAGAGAAATCTTTAGAGAGATTACAGGCATGCTGCAAAATCATCTTCACAATAAAAAAACATTTGTAATCCAGGCCACACTAAGGCAACAAGGTCGTAAACAGACTCTTCTAATAAAAGTGGCATAAAGTCATTAAGATTCATTTGAGCCAGCTAGAGTACTTGGTTAATTTTAAACTGCTAATGGATTTTGGAGGCAGCACCTTAGGTGAAAGTCACTTTTGATACAATCCTCTCAGTTCACTGCTTTGCTAGAGACCTCATCTGAGACAGCTACGGTGACAGGTAGCACGAGTTACCCCATTACAGCAGCGCTTTTAAGAGGGCCCCAGAAAACCATGGGAAGACATCACCTGAAGCTCTGCCCTCCAGGCCCCTCCACTCCGCACACAGCTGCGGCCCTACAAAGCTTCTACCCTGCCATGGAGCCCAACAGCTCCCCCAGCCCAGCTTCAACCTATGGCTCCCGTGGCACACTCTGACACGAAGCAGCCCTGAGCACATCCTCTGGCTGAAAGCCTTCCTCGTAAGGTCCCAGGGGGACTGATGAGGCGTTCAGTGCCTGCTGGATGCAGCACAGCAACCCTGGGTGTTTTTGAGGAACTGCAGAAGAGATATGCCCCACTCAGATGCCATAGAGGGACTGTATAACGTAGTAAATATACACGGTACATACCCCACTCACTATAAGTTTCAGTTGAAACCATGCTGACAGTGCCCTAATCCTGACCTGCAGAAGAATGTTTGTCCCCTGACCACGAAAAGCAATATATTCTTCCTTTCAACTTTTCCCTCACCTTCCCACACCATGTAAATAGTCAGCTTTATCTATGGATCAATTATTACGCCCATACCAAACTCAAGCATACCACTGAACTACATTAATGCTCAAAGATCCTTCGTGAAATCTTCAATATCCGTAAGATATTCCAGAAACTCTGTTCCGTAGACAGTGTCTCTACCATGAAAACCTGCTTGAATTCCCAGTGTCAGTATAACATATTAACACAGTGCAAAGCACGGGTGGTAAACTGGTCTTAACTGCAGTATCATCTCCCTCTAGGCACACCTATTTAAGATGCTTCTCCACTCTGCATTACAATATGGTGCTCACCACCACCTCCAGCTCCCAGCCTTTCATCACTGCTGGGGACTTCTGACAGTTGTCACAACCCAGAGATGCATACACCCACCCAACACTGAGAGAGAGAAATAGGGTATTTAGGTAGCTGGAAGGGGAGACAGAGTGGCCACAGGACTGCTGGAAGAAGATGATGAAGGAACTGCAGGGATGCAGCCCTAGCCTCAGGACAGGAGGGGGAGCAGAGAAAGCTGCTTTGGGAATCTCTGCTCTTTCTGCGTAGCCAGCCAGTATTTGGAAGAGTTCACAAGTTCTTCAGGCAAAGCACACACCTCCTTGCTAGACTTCACAGTTAGGATTGCAGCAGTGGAGGATACTGGCAGGAAGAGGTGAACTAAGACCAGCTACTGGATGAAAGCATCGCTGCCCACACACTGCAACGATTTATGGCTCAACCAGAGGTTCAGGCAAAAATTCACTCTGACCACACAGCTTGAACGTAGATCCATACTCAAAACATTGACTTAGACAAGCCGCAGTTGCGCACAGGAAGAAAGCTTCAGTCCCCACACACTTTAAATAAAACTCATAAATAAATTTAAAAAAAAAAAAAAGTTGTCCCGTGCATGCTTCTCTGGCTGGATGAGTCTTCTCTGAATGACTGCCAAACTTGGTACCGAAATGACATGGCTGAAATCAAGCACACAAGTTGGCCAGATACCCTGAGAAGAGGAAGAAATTTAGTATTTGTATGCAACCACTTTCCCGTGCCCATAAAATTACTTCTCATTCATTACTTCCTTCATCTCAATAGCCCAAATACAGCTATGCAAAGCAATTGAAACATTATGAGTAACATTTGTTATAAAACCCAAATTTCATTCAGCAGTGTATAGAGTGTTCAAAGTAAAACACAGGGAATGGAGAGAACGTTTACTATTCATTTTGTCACTCCTCAAACCATTTTGCAAAAGACTGAAACTGGTTTTAGATGGAGGCAGACCCCTATAATGAAGGCTTAGTAAAGATCTCTTCCTCAGTCCATCCAAGAATTCATATATAATGGAGCTGGTAGCCAGCCAGAAAGACTGAGCCAGCCAAATTAGCTCAAACTTCTGTGTGTTCAAATTATGGAAAAAACCAACAGAAATGTTTCTGAAGAGAAGTGCCTGTCACTGTTGTGCAACCCAGAACCCAAGAACCCAAACTTCAGGGTCTTCCAAAGTTCTGTTCGGTGAAATGAAGGAAAGCCATGACATGTGATATTGCCCCCAAAATGATTCAACATTTACCACAGGCAAGAATAAGAACCAAAATCACTAAAGAACTTATTTTGTTTTTTATGTTGCAGGGTGGTTTGTTTGAGGTTTTTTCAGGCTGAGAAATTTGTCAGCCCTATCTAAGGCAGATCTTCAAGAGTCACAGGAGCTTATGGGCAAGATCTGCCTAACAGCCACCAAGACCTTTTCCCAGTAGACATGAGAGCAGCCACCTCTAGTGCCTTTATTTGACTTTGGCTACAGAAACCCCTCTTGGTCAAAGCCGAGTGGTTGAACCAGCCTGCAGGCAGCTCTGGGGACCGTGAGACCGGGAAGAGCCGAGACATTCCAGGAAAAAAATCATTTCAGCCAGTAACTGGCCTGAAACAAATATATTCTACCACAACATTTCAGGGCAAGTCAGCCAAATCTCCAGTGTTCCTCATGGCGCTGTCATAAGTACGAACAGCTATTATGCTCCCTATTTTTCGTAATATGAATAATGATGGATTTATTACCAGTTACTTCCTCAGTTGCTGTGCTTTATGATGATCGTATAATAAAATACAGCTTCACATACCTTACATAATCTTATGAAACTGCAGAGGTGCTATTTTTATCTTCTTTAAATGTACAAGAGCAATAGTAATATTTTTATTACAGCTGAGTGGCTCAATAGCCCCCTCCCCCCCAGCACTGACATATGTCATATTTTAAGAAAACAACTCAACAACATGTCTGTGTTCTTATAAAAAGAAAAATGGTTTAAAATGACACGGATAGACACCATCACTCAGACTCACACTTCAGGGCAGCACACAGATCAGACCAAAGGTTAGTACCAGTTCTTTTCCCTAAACCGCTGCACACATTGTAGAAAACTTCGTTCAAGAGGCAGGCCTTGCAAACACAGGCAGGTTCTGGAGATGCTCTGCAAAGCCAGGTCTAGTCTTTAACTTGTTTGCTTGCGTAGCTCCATAACATTTGTTGGACTTCACAGAGGAAAAACCTTATGTTGAGTCTCCAGAAAAATCAGTAGGCTTTCTTGGCCAAGCTGACCCAGCAGTTTGCTACCACTGAAAGGAGAGGGGCACCCAATTCTTCTCTTTCCCCTTTCTTTCCCTTCCTTTAACTGGAAAGGCACTTCACCTCAGCTGCTCCACCATATGCTTCCAGGAGCTGATCCTATCCTCTATCCAGAAGAAAACCAATCCCAGAAAATACAAGTACACAGCACACCTTTCTACCCACCTAGAGTCAGCCACGAACACATACAGTGACCAAATGGCAATGACCAAATTAGCCCAAAGTAAGAGATCCAAATGCTCTGACAGAAACATCATCATCTTTCAGTAGCAATGAGCTCTTAGTATGGCTCATCTTTTGAGAAATGAGGACCTGCTTCTCTTCCAGGGGAAAGAGTAGCTTCTTCACCTACTCACACCACAGATTTTTCACAAGAGAAATTTGCAGTTCAGCACACTAAAAAAGGAAAAAACTACTTCTATCACCAATGGCCACAGACTACGTCTCTGCCTGAAACTTTACCGAGAGCTGCCAAATTGACCCAATAGGCTACTTCACATCACCCACGGAAACATCACCTCAGCCCATCTGAATTTTAAATGAAACAGAACTGGGAAACAAACCTTATAAGGAAGAGTTGGACTGTTGGGCATGAAGGGCCCCAGAAGTTCTCAGAGACGAATGTAAGAAAAGGCGAAAGTCAAGCTGGTACAGCACAGGACTCATTCATTCACTTTGCTTTTCAAAAACACCCATTTTTCAAAAGCCCATGAGAACCCCTCACACTGCTTGAAAGGGGAGATGAACAAGGAAACCAGAATAAATCACACATTTACCCAAATTAGCTACGGCTAAGACTAGCAAAGCATCTTGCAATGGCATTCTCCTACCAAAGACTATCAGCAGTACTATTTTTCCAAAGGCCACTGGGGGAAAGCAGGGGGAAGGAAGCTACCAGACCATAACTCAACCAAGTGCTGCAATCATCATCACACACCTGAACTCATCCTGTCATGCACCACATCAGCTGCAACATTCTTTGCAATGCCCCTCTGACTTCCCATGTGCCAACTGTAATCCACCTTTCCTAGCAAGGAAGAAAAAAATTGCATGCTGAATGCAAAACAAGCTTGAGCACACATCAGAGATGCCAGCAACCCAAATAGCATTTGCTCTGAGCTCCTAAACCTCATGTCAGAGCTCCCTGGCTCAATTCTCCTGAAGCCTTTTAGAAAAAAACAACAACAAAAAAACACCAAACAAAAAGCCCAAAACAATGCCTCATCTGAAATGCCTTTTCAAATGTTAAATGTTATGACTATGTGTAATGTTATTATAGCCTACCAGGAAAGGCTATCAAAAGTTATCAGTTCTTGAAAATCATGCATAACCTGTGACATCCTATTTTGATCATTTCTAGAGCATAATAATAGGCTATTTTGATTATTCTCCTCTTAGCATGCCTTCATTAAGAACCATCGTTTAAAAACAAAAACTAAAGCAGCCAGCGAGGAAAATCAAAACAAAACACACCAAAAAAAAAAAAAAAAGATGAAAACTTTCAGCCTCAATTTATTGGGCTTCAAGATTCTTGGAGCAAAACATTTCATGGCAGCAGCAAACAAACAAAAGAAACAAAGTGCTACTGCATTTCTGCATCTAGGTTATGGATGCTGGTGGCAAATCTGCCTCTAGCATGACATGTAGAAGCAAGAAGTACTTTGTCCTCAGAGTTGTGCTGCACTGATACCTTTCTCTTGGAAACTGTTTTGTTTCCTACAGTCCTTGCTGTGACCCAGCACAGTAACATCACAGTTCAAGCTGGACATGAAAAACAAAAGCAACCTGACCCACCGAGAGAGCGTCTGCCAGCACTTGAGCCATTGTTCTGCAAAACATCAAGGCTTGAATTCTGACATAATCCCCTGACATCTTGGGTGATGTCAGCACAAGCAGCTATTAGAATGAAGAATGATCACCCACAAGACATTAATTTGTGAAGAATCAATGGCCTTGTAATACATATTTCTCCCTTAACGTTCTCCTAAATGGACTTTAATACATTTGAGACAGAAGGGAAAGCAGGCCTTTTAAGAAAGCTTTGGCACAAGACAAAAATATCACAAGCTTCTGAATGTTTAGCTTTTCCAGTTCCTCGAAGTTGAATTCCACACTTGTGCTTTGATATAATAAAAGCTCCTCATTCCTTCCCAAGGATGCTCAGAGCTTTAACAGTACACTAACAGCACACCAACCTACAGATTTTACCTTCCCCCAGTCCTTCTCAAACACAGCCCTCCCTGCCTCCCCCCTTCCCATTTCAGAAGCAAGAACATTCTCCTATCTGAATCTGTACCTAGTAGTTTGGCAAAGATTAATATCATGGGAAAGAAGGAGAAAAGGGGCAGGGGGTGGGGTGTTGGGGGGCGTCGGATGCAGGGAGGGACAGAAGAAAAGAAATCACTTTCCCATTTTTATTCCAGCTCTTTAAACCCTCTGGTCTGATCCTTTTCAATATACAACTCTCTTGTCCTATTCTCTTCCATTAAAATTAAGACCTAGAAACATTTTCTAACAGTATTTCCTTTTCCAAAGGGTCCAAGTCTGTGCTGCCAGTCAGCTCTGAAATCTAAAGCACCTAAAAACACATGAAGGCACATGTGTGGCACAGAGCCCAGCTGCAACTTCTGACCATGTTTAAGTGTCAAACTGTTCTGTAACAGGAGCATCTGCAGTGAAAGATATTTGGGTGATGTTTCAAGTATTCCCTTCCCCCATGGTTTTAAAAAAAAAAAAAAAAAATCAAAATCAAAATTAGCATCTGAAGATGACCTAGAAATAAACCTAATAAACCTAAATGAAAGGGGAAAAAAAAAAACTCCTGAAAACTTAATCTATGCTATGAACCAACAAGATGAGTTAGGACAGAGCAGCTTGAACAAGTCATCAGAAAGGCAGAATTTAGATCCCAGGCACTGAAAGCAGTTTCCAAGTATTCATCAAGTGCTAATCTCCACCATGAAAAGAGTCTACAGTCTTAGAGGTTCTCCCTGCTTATTGATTTTCTCACCAGGGATGCATAATGGAAGAACGATGCTGGTGTCATGGAGTATTATCCACCCTTAGTCCAGTGCAGCCTTCAGCAACCACAGGCTGGGCTTCAGAGCAGCCGCTCGGTTTCTCTCATTTTCCTGTGGACACATATTCTACAGCAGCTAAGGGTGAAGGGAGAGTAAGGTCCACACTCTGAAGTACAGTTTGTGAACAAATGCAGAAATCCCCACCACTGCTCAGGAGAAGAGTTCCTTCCCACTGGGCTATAGGTTTATTCCAATGGGATGGCATGGCATTTCCTTTATGGTTTGCCTGCCAGGAAAGTCGTTTCCTATTTTTGTCCTGTTGAGAACTAGTGGAAGCTGGCATTGGCGGAGGCTGGGAAGAATCAGAGGCTGGTTTGCTAGTGGTTTAACCAAACATATGTTTACAATTACCCCATTCATCATGACCTGCCTATGTAAAACTGCCTTTCTGGAATTTGCCCATGTTCCTTGGGTTTGGCCTCCAAAAAAGAAATACTAAGAAATACACTGTTTGAATAGCATTGCTGGAACAACAGGACTGTCCAATAGTTAATATTGTAATCATTAATGCAACTGTTGGGCATTAAGATCAACAGAGCTGCTGAACTTGTTGCTGTTGGCCTAAGGATGACAGCTTAACAGCAGGAGGGTAAGATAATGGGAAAACCTCTTGCAGTCTTCTGGAGTCAAACAAAAGAGTCCAACAGAAATAGGATGCCACGTTTCTTCCTCAGATACTCTGCAGTATCTGCCTGCAAGAAGAAAATGCTGAGATATTCAGTGTGTTCCCAGCAAACTGGTCTAGGATACTCATCACCTCTGCACCCAAGGACCATGACTATCACTATAGTCCCAAAGCTCTTTTCAGAAATATATGGCACAACATAATTAAGACTTGGAACTCCCCTCACCCTCTCCCCAATTCTCACTAAAGAAAAAATAAGCCAGAGTCTGTCCTGCCTTCATGTGGCAAAGCAGAAATTTCTCTCTGCTGATCCTTTCTCCATGAAGATCCTTTCTCAAACTCTTCTAACAAACAAGCCTTACCCCATTATATCTGAACCAGCATAATCTCAAAGTCATCAGTCTTGACAACTGCAAAAGCTCCAAGAGAGATGTTTCACCTCTCTCAATATCAATGTGGCAGACTTTCATGCCATTTGCCTAGATTATGCCAGATCTAATCTAGCAATCTACAAGCTTGATACAACCTGTAATTTTACTCCATACCATCCATCAGAGAACTACACCTTATCCTCTTGTCATGCGTTGGGTTGGCCATTGACAAGACAACAGGTGCCCTACCCCACCTCTCACTCCAAGGAGAGGAAGAAAAGAGAGAAAGAGATGTATGAGTTTAAAAAAAAAAACAAAACTAAACTGCTTTAATAAAACACCAGTTATACAATAAAAAGAGGAAATAATTTAAAAGATACAATATATATAAATACATACAAAACTGTATCGAGGTATCAGGGAGATATCACTGGTGTGCACTGGGAAAGTTCCAGACTGGTCTCAGTCTCCAAACTGGACTCCAGAACACACCGATGGGGATCCCAGGCAGACAAACTCAAAGGGTCCTCCTCACAGAAGAGGAGCCAGACTGACCTCTTGCATTCCTCAGCTTCTACACTGATCATGGCAGTTTGATGGAACACCCTATTGGTCAGTTTGGGTCACCTGACCTGCCCACCCCTTCCCACAGGTGCAACCCCTCTATGGGGTAAACAATCAAGTCAGAGCAAGACAATCAAGCAAGAGCCTCTTTTGGTGAACAGAAAGTTGGCTCTGCTTCCCCCCAAAGCAGGACACCTCTACTGTTTTCTTCTCTCCAAAGTTATAATTTGACATAATAACTTACCTAAAATGACTTATCAAAGGTTTCTGAGAGGCTTCAGGAAGGAAAAAGTCTCTCATACTAACTTACACTATTAGTCGTGTGTTGTATTAATCATGCTGCTGGAGGTCTCCTACTCTGCTAAAAAGATCACCCCCTTAGAACAACCGGTCTTCACGATGGCCAGCTTTTGCTGTAGTCATTCAGGAGTGGCAACCTGCATCCCCCTGTAGGTTAACTAATTGGGATGCAATTAGCAGGTTTCATTTAAAGCTGTCTTGGCTTGTAAATGAGCATTAATGTTGGTTTTTCAAGAACCCACGTGATTCATCCCGCCTATACTTTTGTTCAATCCACATTTGAGTCTCTGACCCTTTCCACTATGGGTAGTTTGCCTGTAAAAACTCAAGCAGCCACACAGCCATCACCGCCTTCTCCTAACAGAAAGTGACTCACCCCATGCTCAAAACCTCACGCTTTCATCAGAGTGTCTTCCAGCAAGTTTTCAAGTTCATTCACAGCACCAGTTTTCTACCATTAAACAGAAATTGCTGGTCTTTTCTCTTACAGAACCCAGGAAAGACAGAACTGTTCACAAGGGCACTACTCCAAAGCAAAAGGGCTTGAGCTTGCAATGCCCTCAGTCCTGAGAGCTGTGTCCTTTCGCTCTGCATGAACTGATCTATCTGCAATTTATGAAAAACCCCACGAAATTAAAGAGGGAGATGAGTTTTCAGGCAATGGATGCACATCAGTGTAAATGTGAAGATCTCTTAGAAAGAGGGTTTCGTGGTACCTTGGCACTGGTGGTCACTTCATGAATCCTTCAGCCTTCAGTGCTCCTAGGCACCTTCCAAAAGCTGCTAGGTACCACAAACACTACCACTGTCAGATGAAAGTGCCTGTATGAAAGACATAGTGCCTGTCTCTCTCACACATCAGCTGCCTACTTAAGAGATAGTCCCCAGGGGAATACAGCATGCCAGCAAAGGGACCGTAGAGTATATCCAGCCACATCTCATGAAGTCAGGCTATTCGGGTTATTTCATCACTGAAGGGATTAACAGTCTGTTTGTAGACAAGGTGCTTCGTGCTGATCAACTATTTTATGCTGCACAATTCCCTAGTGGAATCTGGCCGCCTTGGCTAGTCCTCCCCACATCCACACCGCAACCGAGGGGCCCCACTGCGCTAACGGGGGGAGTGCTGTCCAGAAAGATCATCCCATGCAACAGATGGCACCAGAATAGGAAAGACCTGGCACGGGGCTAGTTCAGAAGCGCACAGCTCAACAAGTATAAAGAAAGAAAAAAGTCAGTGAGGTGACATCTGTTTACTTGATAATACTTATGTTTCATAACAACTACTGGTTTGGGAGAAAGAGCGATGGGAAACAAAACTGCCACATCCAAGTTTCGGTTGCAAAGCGCTCTCCGGACCAGCAGGCAGTGCAAGGATAGCAAACCTATAAATAAAGTCCCATGCTCATAAAAGGATTCCTTGGCAACCTCATTCCTCCTAATTCCTAAAAAGATTGCAGAGTTTCACCTTTTAGGAAAAGGACCTCCATTCCTAGATTTCCCTAGGTGAAGAGTCGCAACTGGTAAGTTTTGGACATGCCCAGGAGCTGGTCCAGTTTCCAAGAAAAACAATCCTAACTTCTCAGCCTGCTTCCCTACAGAAGGAGGCTTATGCAATCACATCGTAGCCAAGCCATTTGGCAAGCTTCATGCAGCCTGACAGAGGCAGAGGTCTCAGGAGTTATCTTCCCTGTTTGCAAAACCATCGGGCCAGGTGGGCACATGCAAGAAATGCTGCATCGTGAAGCAGCTTCAATACTCTCACAGTTGAGACAAATCCAAAGAAAAGCAAGTTTCTTTCGTCTTACTTTTGACGGAGACACTGGCTTAAAATGAAGAAAAGCACTTCCCTCAACCCCACTAATAAAGACATTTAGCCAGCAGAAACTGGTAAGGGTTTTGTGTGTTTGTTGTAACCAGTGAGATTTTCATCCGAGCAAATACTTTAAGCCATTCTAAAAATGTCTACTGCTGGTCATCAGAAGGCACCCTCCTTCATCTCCCCCCATCCCTGCAGCTTCCAAGTCTCTGAAGAAGCACCTGAATGCACTTCCCCACGCACACGCTTCCCGATACAGAGCTCAGCTGGTCCAAGGAGAAGTTTTGCCTAGAAATCTGGCTTCGTTTAGCATCAGCACCATAAACCTCCATAACCGCGGGTAGCGGGGCACAGCAGAAGAGAGGAGAGGAGCAACAGCCCAGTCCCACCCACCCAGCGTGGCACTACCCGGGAGCCCCCCGGCTAGCCCGCTGCCACCGCCACGCACGCCCGGGGAAGTTGCCGGTGCCTCCCAGTCTAGAGGGACATCTGTTAGTTCGGCGCCGTCAGGAAAGAGACTCCCAGCTCCACGCTCCCGTGCTGCTGGCAGAAGCTGTGCATGACCCAGCTATGCCTCCCCTCTGCCAGCGGGGAACTCCCCGCCTTGGAAGGATCCCTTCGCCGGAGACATCCAAATACTTTTCGCCCGTTTACACCCCGAGCGCGGCTGAGAACACGACCAAAGATTTCTTAAAAAAAAAAAAACCAAAAAACCAACAACACCACCTTTGGGACAACTCTTACTGCAGTCGTTTAAGCGTTCACAAGGCAGGGGGCTGCAAATATTTGGTGTATTCACAGAGCTCACGGTATATCCTTAAGCAAAAGAGAAATACAGAGATCCATTTCGCATTTAGGCAGCGCTTTCAGACTACAAACACAGGAATACACTACTGAAATCCAGGTGTGGCAGTATCTGAGGATGAAAGCCAACTCATACAGTGGTAAGGGAGGGGATATTTTGATTAACAAAACCAAGGAAAACCATGGAAGTACCACAAGATCTTTAATACGTAGCCAGGGCAAACAAGACCTACTTTAAGAACAAATAAAGTCCAAGTGAAGAAAATAAATCAGAGTATAACACGGTAAAATGATCACTGGAGGCAAGAGTCAGGGTCTGCTGCTCTGCCAGTTTACCCTTTGCAATAAGGCTACCAAACACTGCTCTTCAGGCTTTGTTCTTTGCTCTATGTTGTGTTGAATTTTAAAGAGTTTTGCTTCGGAGAATGAAAACACAAACAGCCTTGACATTAGCATATAACCGCACAAAGATAGCCAGAGGAATGGCTCTGGAACAGCTCTCCCTCTTCTACCCCCCCCGGAGCGAGGTAAGTCCTCTAGAAAGACTGGCACTGCACGGGAAGAGCATCTTGCTGAGGCCCCGCACCCTTCACTAGAGGAGCATCCTGAATCCCTGCACCCTTCCCCAGCCCCAAAACAATCATGAAGCACAACCAGAGCCGCCCATTTACAGTTTCAAGCGTTATTTCCCTTTTCCATAGAGGTTTTCTAATCTCCATGCATTTGCGGGGGGTTTTTTTTTTTTAACCTGTCCTCATAACTCACTCGTTTTAATCCTAGGATTAGCCTTGTTGCCCTTCTCCATACCTTTTCTAGAGCTTTCAGCGCAACTAGTCTCTGGATGCAGGAATAGCACCAGTTGGAGCGTTAACGCATCACTCTGCTACACATCCTCCAAAATCCCTGTTAAAACGAGTAATGGAGCAGCACCTTTATGAGGCAACACGATTTCAACTGTCCCTTAGAAGTGTAATTTGCAGTGGTATCTGCCCACGTCCCCCCATCTCCCCTCTCACTTCCCCCCCAACCCTCAATTCATTCTTCTCTGGTGAAGGGAAAAGCAAACCACATTCTTAGGGGCTGTTTTGGAAACCCTGATCAATGCTGTTTTGACATACCAGCAACACATGTTCCCGTTTCAACAAATGGGAACATTTCAGGCAGACCACCACTTCAGATGGAGTGGGGCTCCAGGCTGCTGAATCAGCACTTTCCATCCTGCTGGCAATACAGAGCTATGCGAAGCTTCAAAGGAAAGCAGGGGGAAAGGGGGGAAAAAGGGGGAAAAGGGGGGGGGGGGGGGGCGGGGGGGGAAAAGGGGGGGAGGGGGGGGGGGGGGGGGGGCGCTGCTGGCACTTAAGCAACAGAAGCGGGCAAGAGGATTTTGCAGGAGTTCATCTGCCAAACCAATTAACTGCGAACTGTCTCCTAAGGATGCCACCGTTCCAGCCCCACAGTTATACAATGAGAGAGCCACGCGTGAGCGGGGAGACACACAGCACTTCCCCCCCAAAAAAAACAAAACAAACCCCAAACCCAAAAGACCACCACCGCACACGATTTCGGGTCTCCCGGGCCAGCGAGGGGCTCCCTCGGCGCGGGCGGGGGAGGCGGCGGTGCTCCCTTCTCCCGCACCGGGCTCCGCTCCCGCTCTGCCGGCGGCTGAGCAGGAAGGTGGCAGCACTCCGGGGTGGCAGCTCTGCCCACTGCCCACCCGCCAGCCCTCCCGCAACACCGAGCGATATGGGGGGGGGGGAAGCAAGGTGGGGGAACCGACGGACGGACGGACGCGGGGGAGTTTCGGCAGCATGGCTGGTCTTCACCCGCTTCCAGCGCGGAGCGCCGGGGAAAGCCCGGCTGGCGGCCCCGCTGGGGAGAGGCACGGAGCGGGCGAGCAAACAAAACGCGGCAAAGGAAGCCCCCCGAGCCCCCGCGGCCGAGCAGCCGCCGCCGGGCCCCCGCCCGCTCCCGGGGGCTCCCACCGGCGGGAGGTGAGCGGGGGTCGCTCCCCGGCGGGCACGGGGGGTTCGCCGGCGGCCCCAGGAAAAGGAAGTTTGCTCTCCTCCTCCTCCCGCCGGCCTCCCGACACCGAGGAGCCGGCAATTCCACCCCCACCTTCCCCTGCCCGCCGGTGTGCTCTCCCGGGGGCAGCCGCCGCCGATCTCCCACCCCCCACACTCCCCCCGCACTCCCCTACGAGCCCCGCACCGCCCCCCAGCCCCTTACCTGCTGGGCGGCCGGTCGGACGGCACCCTCCCCGCCGGGAGCCGCGGACCCGCCAAGTTTCGAGCGGGCGCAAGGGGGTCGGGGGAAGGGACGGGAGGGAGGAAGGGAGGGCGGAGAGGGGATGGGGGTCCTCCGGGTGGTGAAGAGGGGGTACGGGGGGGAGGAGGGGTGTGCGGGAGGGCAGGCTGTGGGAGCCACGCGCCTCAACACCAACGGAAAGGAAAAAAAAAAAATAAAAAAGAAAATTTGTAAAAAATAAACCAGAAAATTAAAAACCGATTTAAAATAAAACAAGAATTAAAGTTAAAAAAATTAAAATCAGAAAGTTAAAGTAAAAAAAAAAAATGAAAATGATAAAAAAAAATAAAACGTGAAAAAAAAATGCAATTACACCAGCAAGCGAAATAATAATTAAAAAAAAAAATTTTTTTAAAAAAAAAAGGGGGATGGGGGGCGGTAAGGAGAAGGAAGGGGGGGTGGGGGGCAAAAACACACCCGACGGGGACGTCGGCGACCTCTCTCCCGAGCTGCGGGAGGGGATATCGGCGGAGAAAACTTCTTCCCGCAACTACTGCCGCCGCCGCCGGCTCCCGGTACTAACGGCGCCCCGCCGCAGCCGCGCTCTGTCTCCCCGCTCCCAGCTGACTCCCGGCGGCGCTCCGCCCCGCTCCCGCCCCGCTCCCGCCTCACGCAGCCGCAGCCGCCGCCGCCGTCGCCCCGCCGAAGGCAGGGGGCGGCCGGTACCGGCCGCCCCCTGCCTTCGGCGGGGCGACGGCGGCGGC
>BJBW01000278.1:184244-250117 GCA_004320125.1 Scolopax mira | reverse complement strand
ATTTTCATGGCCCTCCTCTGGACCCGCTCCATCAGGTCTGTGTCCTTACACTGCGGGCTCCAGGCCTGCATACAATACAGGTCTCACCAGAGCAGAGCAAAGTGGCAGAATCACCTCTCTGGATCTGATAGCAAGGCAGCATTTGAATGCAGCCCAATATGTGCTTGGCTGCCTGGGCTGCAAGTGCCCACTGCCTGCTCATGTCCAGTTTCTCATCCATAGAGTGGTTTGGGTTGGAAGGGACCTTAAAGATCATCCCATTCAACTCCCCCTCCCCTCCTAATATGGGCAGGGACACCTTCCACTAGACCGTCTTGCTCAAAGGCCCATCCAACTTGGCCTGACTCATAGAATCATAGAATCAATAGAATGGTTTATGTTGGGAGGGACCACCTAGTTGGAAGGGATCATCGAGTTACAACTCCCTGCCATGGGCAGAGACACTTCCCACTAGAGCAGGTTGCTCAAAGCCCCGTCTAGCCTGGCCTTGAACACTTCCAGGGATAGGGCATCCACAGCATCCCTGGCCAACCTGTTCCAGTGCCTCACCAACCTCACAGCGAAAAATTTCTTCCTAATATCCATTCTAAATTTACCCTCTTCCACACTGAAGTCATTACCCCTCATCTTATCACTACATGCTCTTGTAGGGGCAAATATACTCCTCAAATAATCTCTCTGGTTTCTTCGTGTGTGTCACCTCCGCATGTGCTGCTCTGCTTCCCACCTACTGCTGGCCCTCCTCATGCCACCAACTGCTCCCTGGCACCACGCTTCCCTCAGACATCTTCACTTGACAGGGTGCTGCTGAGCATTGCTTTTCAGCCTGTCACCACCCACCCCATCCTGTCCTGTCCCAACCCAGCCTGGCCCTTTGGGACCTTGCTCCATTCACCACCATTTCTCAGCCCCTTGTTCACACCACGCTTCCCACTGCTGGGCTGGTCTGCCCTGACTCTCCATGGGGGGCCAATCTCAGAGTGCTGCTACCTCACCAGAGGAGAAGCTGCCTCCTCTCTGCTACTAGCAGAAGGCTCCTGTCCAGTTTTCTGTCTAGTGAAAAGGTGAGGATAGGTGGTATCAGATTTCTGCCCAAGATGATTACTCCAAAGATAAGGAGGAATCTAATACCTGCCAGACTCCAGGATCAGCATGGCTGGCATCACAGCCCCATGTGCTTACATATGAAAATTTTTGCAGATATAGATCATAGAACGATAGAGCAGCCCAAGTTGGGAGGGGCCTCCATGGGTCACCTGGTCCAACCTTTCACAGAAATTATCTGTCATCCTGTCCAATCCCATCTTGAAAACCTCCAGTGACAGAGACTCCACCATGTCTCTGTGGAGGTTGTTCCAGCGGATGATTGTTCTCACTGTAAAAAAAATCTCTTATATCAAGATGAAACTTCTCCCAGTGCAATTTGTAGCTGTTACCCCTTGTCTGCTCCCTGCGGCTCCTTGAGAAGAGAGGGCCTCCGTCCTCTTTGTAGCCATACACGTACCTGTACAATTTGACCAGGGTTTGTGCAATGGGAGTCTGGTTCTTGCTGCCTTTGCAGAGCCCACCGCCCTGGGCACGGCTGGGGCCTTCAACACACGCCCTCTTCTACATACTTTTTAATGCTATTTGCACCAGCACAGTCTTTAGCTGCAAAATGAAAGAGTTATACTTTGTCATCTGTAGTATTTCTACCCTAGAATATCAGTTTACAGCCCAGCCTTGCAGAGTGTCCTCGAAAAGCCAGGAGTGAAAGGAGAGAAGTTATATAACTGGGCCAGCCAGCCACCGGCAGGATTGCATCCCAGGGATTCCTGCCTTCCAAAACATTCCCCTTCTGCCCCAAAAAGACCTGGGACTTCAGGCCTCAAAGGTGCTGTGCACTTTTAATCTTAACAACACCGGAGACCACCCTTGTGACCGTGATGCGCCGCATCCAAGGCTGAAGGGAAAAGGGGAGGGATGGAGCCCAGGTATTTTTGAACCATCTTGCAGGCAGCTACCTGGCAGTCTTCCAGCATGCTCTTTCTTTAAGTGTGCACACTGTTTCTCTGTGTAAGACTGCTGATCCATCAGTTAATCATGTTGAGTAAGTACCTAAAATTAACATTTAAATTATTAATGCATGAGAACATATCCGTTTGCCATGTACATTATTTTAAAGGATTACAGTGTGTACACTGAGTGCCATTAACGTTACATTTTGAAGACAGTAAATTGACTTGTATGGAAATCAGAAGAGTTGATGGATTCCTCTACAAATGCCTTTGACAATGATAAAATGTTCAATCGGGTTATTATTAAGCATGCATCCATACTTACATTTTTTTCTAATAAATACAAAAACAAGAGACTGCCCAAGTCTAAATAGTATAATATTCTTCATTTTGTGGTGGGTTAAAAAAATAGATACCCATGAGTATTGAAAATACTCCTCTGACAAATAAAAACACTAGGAAAGATATGTTTAGTTTCCTAGACTACAGCTGTGTCGTTCAAGACAAAACTGTACTGTCATAAAATTGTTTATCCAAAATAGCACCACTAAAACTGTTAAATGTAGAACTAGGAATGCATCCCTTCAATGGCAGTGAAGGACACACTTACGATAGTCATTGCCTTTTCTCTTAACTAACACATCTCTGGAAAAAAACCCCCTACAGTATGCCATATCATGAAAATAACAGCCCAGAATGCCAATATTTTCTCTAAGAAAAAAAAAAAAAATCTGTTTTCTACAAGAAAAAAACACACAAGAAATAATGATGGCAATAACGTTCTGCAACTGTGTAAACATTATTCCTGCTCAAGGACAGGCCAAAAAGTAAAGGTAAACATCAGCGCAGAAGCCTTGGTGCCTTCAGGACTCCCACGCCAGGGAATTACGCCCAGGAGAAGTTTGTCCCAACTCCCTGTTTTTTCCTTCTTTGCAGTGGTTAAGGTTCGGGTTAGAGAAGACCAATTCCACTGACCTCTGATGGAAGAACTAATGACACTCCTCAGCCATGCACAGGGGGATCCAGGGCACTGGGGGAGAAGAGGACAGGGTGTGCAGTCCCCTCCTAGCTGGAGAGGGTCTTGCTACCCAGTGGTACCGAGCTCAGAGCCCGTGGTACAACTGGGCTTAGACCATCAATTTATTCTCTGATTTACTACTCTCAAAAAATCAAGAAATCATGGAAAATCACAGAATCACAGAACGGTAACTGTTGGAAGGGACCTTTGGAGACCATCTAATCCAACACCCCCTGCCAAAGCAGATTCACCTAGAGCAGGCTGGACAGGAATACGTTCAGGCTGGTTTTGAATATCTCCAGAGAAAGAGACACCATAACCTCTCTGGGCAGCCCATTCCAGTGCTCTGCCACCCTCAAAGTAAAGAAGTTCTTCCACATGTTCAGATGGAACTTCCTGTGTTCCAGCTTGTGTCTGTTGCCCCTTGTCCTGTCGCTGGGCACCACTGTAAAGAGTCTGGCCCCATCCTCTTGACACCTACTTTTCAGATACTTATAAGCGTTGATAAGATCCCCTCTCAGTCTTCTCCAGGCTGAACAGACCCAGGTCTCTCAGCCTTTCCTCATAAGGGAGATGTTCCAGGTCCCTGTGGCCCTCCACTGGACTCTCTCCAGTAATTCCTTGCCTTTCTTGAATTGGGGAGCCCAGAACTGGACACTCCAGATGGGGCCTCTTTGTCACTTTTATCCTCAGGAAACTTACATTAATGTAAGTTTCTCATGTGTTAAGACTTCAGAAACAGGTCCAAAATATAAGCAGAATATAGGCTTTTTCTGTCTATTTAGCGCTACGTTTAAGACTCAAGACCTAATAATAAATGGCTGTTGGAGTTCAAGTACAGTGGACTTGGTTTGCCTTCCACAGAGACTTGAACTCTGCAGGGTGACTTTCCTTTTTGGAACTTATCCAAAGGACACTAAGCTCTACAATTCAGTTAGCTCCAAGAAAGAAAAAGGTTATTTTAAAGTTTTATTAAATTGACTAATGAAATCCGTCTAGTAGATATGATGTTTTCGTTAGAAACATTCTCAGATTTCATATATATTCTGAAAACAGGCATAATTTTCTTTTCTATTACGTTGATTTAGGAAATGAAAATCCAATAGCAGAAGATCTGAAGAGGAGAGATCAGAATCTGGCCACTGCTTTCATTCTCAAAGGCACTTTCATGAAAGCATTATATAAAAGTCATCATTGAGCACCATCTTTAACTAGTATGAATGCACTGATAAAAGACTTCAGCAATCAAAAAAGGGTCAACATGGTCATTATTACCTAGTAGGTATATAGGCAAAAATGCTGACCGGCCTTTGAAATGGTAATAAGTTTCTTTTGTCACGGAGGAGGCTTTTCACCTTAAATAGACAGGAAGTCTTCTAACACATTAGAATTTTAATAAGGCATAACCTGGAACAAAACCAACTCAAAATTAATATTTCTGTTGCTTTTACTATAGCTGAAGCAAATGTTTAAAATATTTTTAAAAGCTATCCAGGAAAAAAAAAAAAAAAAGAAATCTTTTTAATGTTAAGATGGGAGGGGCAAACGTTCTCTTTCCTTTCTGTCTGCATCCTTCTTTTCCATTATACCTATTTTATCACTGTACAGAGGAGACTGAAAGCTGAAAGAGGAAAGGAAAGCGCCAAGAAAGAAACTAAACATGTTTGTAAAAACATTCACTAAATATAGCTGTACAAACTAAAGGATACAGATTGTATTTCAATATTCACCGAGAGACTGACATTTTCAAAACTTTGCATGCCTTCTCCCAGTATTCACTCAATTATGGTTTTACCTGACGCAGCAGAAACTCCAAGTATATTAATTTTGGAAGTTTAGATTGTTCGTATTATGCATAGTTGCTACCATGAGGATTTGTTAATATTAGCTGAGTATAGAAAAGACTTTTTCTGTAATTGGTCTCTGAAAAACTAGTGACAGAAAAAGAAGATCTATGGCATGGCCATAACTGAATAAACTCACTGTGTTCATAGACTACATTGTGGAAGTCTACTTTTTGTTGCTAGGTAAGTTATATCTCTATTTACAGCTTTTTCAAAAGGCTGAATAGTCAGGCACATTTTGTAATTTGAGATGGAGTCCTAAGCTCCAGTGAGAGAGATGTACTCTTTCTGGGCTGGACAAAATAGAGCAGTTACACAAGGTGGTAGAAAGGAGAAGGGAATTTTAAGAGATACTGATCATCCAAAAAGAAATGGCATTAGAAAGACGAATACATTAAGCCCACCTGTCTACAAAAACACATCTCTTCCCAGTGCTAGCCCCACAATTACCACATTGACTGATTCAACATTAATAACTATAAATTGCTGTATTCTCTCGGTTCTGATAAACTGATGAAGAAAATGGGTACTTTTAGACATCAAAGATGTTGAGTGAAATGACATGTTAAAAATGTTTTATTTTTTCCAAATCAGAGTCAGATGCTTTCCAGATGCATAATAAGTTTTCAAGTAGGATGCCAGATAACACTAGATAGGAAGAAAAATTCAAAATTATACTGCAATAGCAGAATATTCAGTTCAAGCTATACTATATATTCCCATTTTTGACATGAGAAATCGGGATTTATTCAAAACAAGTAGTGCTCATTCACAGCTTTGCCACAGAGGAGGAGAGAACACAACGGGAACTGTGACTCAGAATGAAATCCAGCCACACTACAGTCAGTGGCAAAACTCTCAGGGATCTTAGCACGACCGTGATTTCATCTCGAGTCTTTTCTTGGTTCCTCAGGTGATGGGGGCGGGGGGGAGTTAAAATAAGAATAAAGACAAAAAGAAAATTGTTAATGCTATAACTTGCCCTGCACACTGAAGAGTATTTTCACCAGTTCCATAGCAGGATCATCAAGCCAGTGCCATCCGAAAACCAGGCACGTTTCAGCCATGTAAACAAGAAAGGATTATAGAGAAGTAGATTTTACCAAGCTGAGGGAAGAGATGCAGCAATCCAGCTGTACTGGACCCAAACCAGATCTTCCCTCGGTTTGTGTGCCAAGCTGAGTGCAGATCTCAGCATCCTCCAAATTTAATGTGCCTCTGTACAACTCAGCCTTGCCTTTTGTTGGCTTGTAGGGTAGGGATGCAGAGCTGAGGCAGGCATTAGGCAGGTTCTCCCTGTCTCCTGTAGGTACCACCACTTTCTACAGCAGCCAGCTCACATCTCACGCCGCTCTCCAACGCAGGCTGGTGTGAAGTTTTGAGAGCATTCCCCTTAAATGAGCAAAACGCAGATGTCCAATAGTCAGTTCAAGTCTGGACTGGACTTGTGGTATTTAGACTGCTGTTTCCAAAGGAGGTCATGTTTTGCTTTCCTGATGCAGGAATTAAAAAAAAAAAAAAAGTCAAACCAAACCAAATGTACACTGCATTATCATCTAAATTAACCCCGTGTCATAAAGTTGTAATCTCTTACGAAGTCTCCTTAGCCAATTTACCTAAACTTTCTCAGAAATCAGCTGGCAGGAGGAGATTCCCCTGCTCCATCCACAGCAAACAGTGGGTAGGCAGCTTAACGCAGAGTATTGAAAAAAAAATTGAGTATTAAAATACAAGTTATATCTGCAGTGATTTAAAATTATATTTTCTACAGGTCTTGTCTATTTATTTGACTAAACAAGAGAAGTAAGAAGTCATTCTCCAATCTGAATTATTTCCTTCTATTTGGAAAAATATTTAGTTAGTCAAGGAGAGAACATGAGAATGACCCTGAGGCTAAGCAGTTAGCACACCCTTCTAGGACAGGAGGGACCTGACTTCCACTCTCCAATGTAAAAAAGGCTTCCTACATACTGTTTGAAATGTTACGTACTGCTTTAACTCTTCCTGCTCTTCTCAGTTAATGACTTAATCCAAAGCTATTTAAAAAAGATGGACTGAAAGAATCTCACAGCAGAATATCATCCAGCCGGTGGAAAAGGTCAATTTCTTTGGAAAGGTATCTCACTTCAAGCAAAGAATAGATTTTAAACTACATTTTCACCACCTAGTATGGGTCATCTAATCTAATTGCAAGAAGAACATGGCCAGATCTGTCATCTTTTCCCAATATCTGTATTATGCTGAATCTGGTATGTGTCCTTAGAGAATGCCTCTGTCAGCAGAGGCCACATTCCTCATTTGCAAATCCTGATGGGACTTGTCTGGCCAGATTGTCTGGCCAGAAGTAGGCATTTACCGTATATTAGAGAAAAACTTGAAGGACCAACTGTTCCTTGTGATATACATCCTTTGTTAAGGGAGCAATCTTTCAAAACAGCAAGGGCTTCCCTGTAGTTGCTATCCTGACAGAATGCAGATCTCCTCTCCTCTCAAACTACGAATGCTGTTCTTTGTCAAAAGACATCCTTTCTGTGACTGTCAGATGTATGCAAAAAGTCTGCATATATTCTTAGTGTGATTTGTAACATTCTTGAGAAGTAAATTTTGGGTGATTGTTCATATGGGTATCAAAGAATATAATTAAAGTTACTACAGTCAAGTTGCCCCTAATTGTTTTCTTCTGATGCTTAATCAGATGTTAAGCAGAAAAACAAAGATGTGATACAACATAATAGCCCAGACATTCATCTTCAGCAGCACTATAGGTCCACAGGCAGTGAGAAGTCTAAAGGAGTCTCGCATGAACTACTACAGCAGCTGAGAGAAGATCCACTGGTGCTCCTCTGGAAGTTCTAATCATATATAGCTGGAAGTTTGGGTCAGGCAAGCTATACACCCATAGCCTAAGATTTAGCTGTGATTTATTCTATTTTTCTAAACTTAGAGGCATAAAGGTGCACTTGTGTCTAATACCATAAACCATTTGGACCTCAAAAAGATTAGTGAAAGCAAACAGGTAATACCTTTGCAGAAAATATTTGCAGGACAATTCAACCTAACAAACAAGATCACTTCTTTCTCCTTGGCAGACCAGGCAGAAGGTCTAACATACACAGCAGGAGTTTCTAACGTACACTAGCCCATGAAGCTATAGATGTGCAGGATTGCTAAAAGGCCTCAGCTGGACTGGGGCTCCAGCAAGGAGGGTCCCTTGAAGGAGGAAGAGGAACGTGGCTCCTCTGTGAGCGCCTTACCACTTCAAGGGCATGGGTTCTGTTCCACGCAACCCTTGTTCTAAGATGACAGCCAACATTTCTGGTCTTACATTGATCACTTCATAGGTGCTCCCTCCTTCTCCAAAGACTTGGTGATCCTCTTACACTGGTTATTGTTTGGGAAGCATTTGAGCTGACCTTTATTTCACCCATGCCTCAGGGATGAGATCATTCAGAAAATGCCATATAGAAAAAAAAAAAAAGGACTTCACTCTGTGAACCACAATGGGGTGACGATACAGCAAGGATATTTACAGCAAATCAATGAATTTGTCTAATTACTATCCTCTAATTTAGAGGATTTGCTTCTACAGTGGGAGGCAGATACTGGTGGACCTTTCTTCCCTTTTTAAGACCTAGAGCTACCTATGTCATATTGTGAAAATGTGATACAAAATTGATTCTAAAAAATTGCCTTCAGATTACTTACCAGGAAGCAATTGGAGTCAGGCCAGGAGCAGATGGCAACTCAAAAGGCAATCCTTTTCCTCCTCAAGAAGTACTATTACTTTGTACTTCTGTAACGGTATTGATCTAAGAAACCTGTTATAGTGCCCTGGTAGCACAGTGAGTAGGATTTCTCTGCTTTAGCATGTGGAGTAACTGATGCACGTGGAAGTTAAGTTTACATCATTCCCATGCCCACAGTTTTCTGAGAGGTCCTGTTCTCCCTCTGAAGAAAAATCAGCATCTCTCAAATCCCAGCATTCTGCCACGAGCTTGGCACTCGAACATCAAGCATGTGAAATTAAAGGATGCTAATTGGAGGCAAAGCCAATGGCAAAAAGAGACTTTTCCAAGTCACAGACATAGCAGGAGCAGGACCAGAACAGCTCACTCCCGGGTTGAGCCCACCACGAGTATGCACCTACTCCTGAAACTACTTGCCACCACAAAGCACCTCTTGAACAAGTTAAGCAGTTGTTTAAAGTGGAAACTGAAATTCTGAAAGTGAATACCAGCTAAGGGTTATACCCTGCAGCACAGCTGGGTAGAGAGAACCTGTGGAGATGGTGAAACTCTCCCCAGAGAGGCAGGCAGTACGCTTCCCTAGTCAGGGCCATGCAAACTCTTCAGTAATGAGACATTTTTACAATGGAAAAGTAGAAAGATTTTTCTATTTCTCACACTGATACAGTAACCAATACAGTCATGATGTTGAAATGTGAAGAATTTCAGCCCAAATGTTGGGGGATGGTATAAGTACATTAATTTGAGAGTGGGAGAAAGCTTGCATACTTCTCAGACCTTATTCTACATGCAGTGAGGTCAAAAGCAAAACCCTCAAGCCTGAACAAGGTTGGGCACACAGTAAACAACTCTGTTGTAAATTGCAGTGCATGTCCAACAGCAGCAGATCTTAACTGGGTATAAACTCTCCATAGAACGGGAGCTAGAAAAACCTGTATCAGCCAAATATTATCTTCAGGTGGATGGTGTCTGAAATACATGTCATGGTTTGCAAAGCTCAGAGTAGCACTTAGGTAGATTTGGGAACTTTGTCATGGTTTGAAGGGGGAATTCAGCTCACAAAGGTTTTATTTCATGTTTGTGGAAGAGTGATTTCTCAGGGATATTTGAAAGCTGACTCTTTCAAAACAGAAATCCTTTTAGAATAATCTTCACCATGTAGATTAGCAAAGGAGAGACAGCAAGCTGAACCAATGGCAAACCACACAGGAGACAAAAAGTACAAGCTTCTGGAGACGCAAATCCCTTTTTTCAACTAACAATTCAGAAAATTAATATGCAAAGAACACATATACTTTGCTTTGTTGTTTGTTTGTTGTTTTCTTTTAAATAAAGGTATTTTGCTGTATAGAATTTAATGAATTAAATGCTGACACTCACATCTTTACAGGCTGCTTTTCAGGAAAGCAGGCTGCATTATATATTAGGATGCAATTCTGGTCCCAGTGAGGTCAAAGTGCAAGTTCAAGTAATCTTCTAAATCCTGCAACCTATATTGTATAATTAAAATAACTTTTTATTTTAATTGCTTACATACTAATAAGTTATTTTTTTTCTTTATTTCTAGGAAACTGAAGTGAGACACATTGTGGTCTTTATATGTTTTTGTCTTCTTAAAATCTTCCCATGCATGAGGCAATGAGATAGGGCACCTTTCTGTTGCCCTGTGTAGACTGACCAAATGTTAAGAAATAGAAGTATTTCTCCAGGAAATTAAAACACTACCTAATTGTAAGCTTACAGAAAACAAGCTGTACTTGACATTAAAATACTAGTACCGAGCCTTGGTGGTCAGGTAGCCCTGATATATGCTGTTGAAGGACCCTTTCATTTAGATGTGTAGAGCACTGGCTGGGGAACATGGCCCTCATCATAAGAAAATGCAGGCATCTGGTATCACATGATAATCATACATGGCTATATACTTTCAACATCATGTCCTATGCATTCCTGTTACATAACCAAGCATCGATATCTTTGGGAAACACCAGTACCTGTATCATATGATGGTAGAGAGACCAAAGGGCATGCAGGAAGCGGAACAAGAGGGAGCAGGCTGTGCTCTGGATATACCAGTAAAAACGCTTGATGGGCCAATATGGTACGGGATGTGCATCCATGCTCTAGAGATATTTTTGAGTCACACCATGTCACAGCAAAACAAGGATCACATTTAAAGATGAGGCTGTTGGTGCAGAACAGAGCTGATGCGGAACTGGAAGGCACAGTAGAACCCCTGCTTTGACAAACATGGGACTTTGTTCATTTATCAGATAGCATTGATATACTCAGACACACTTCCAGCCTCTATTATTTGCTACATTAGCATATTCAGCACCACTTACACAAACAAAGTAAGTAAATTCTCTTCCATGACCAGCAAAAATTCCAGTCTCCCTTTCTTCTTGAAATATACAGAAGCCAGTAAAGCGTAGCCCAACCTCCTAAGTCCCATTATTTGTATTGCAACTGTTCCCAGGAACTCTGGTTGCACGACAGAAAGTCATTGTGCTGGTCAAACGGGGGAAAACATTTCATTAGCTGATAGAGATATTAGCTGATCTCTTATTAGGTGCACCCCATCATTGAATACCCCGTAATTGAACTTGACCTTGAATGCAATCATAAGAAGTCAAGCTGTTCTCCCTTTCTCTAACAGGAGGGTTTTGCAACACAGCCGCACTGCTGCAAACTCACAGTGCAAGCACTACATTCTGCTTGGATTAGAGTCTTGAATGCATGATGCATCTGTATCTGTGCCATCTGCCCCTGCTGCATAGGAGTCCTAAGGACCACTGATAGTAACAGAACTTGCTGGGACAACTTGGGTAATCAGGCCACTAACCCTCTAATTGGAGGTAGTCGCGGCAGGCAGAAGCTCGGAATACTCAAGGACTCCTATCTTCTAATTCAGTCTTAAGAAATTCTCCTACTTAGCGCACAATCCCTTTCATGAGCTTATTAAGCTAAATGATAAAGCAATTTAAGTTACTACTCTCCCCTCAATTCCTCCCAGTTAGAACACTATCAGGATTGCACTCCTCAGGTAGTCTGCAGCCATCTTCTAATTTCCAGCCTAAATTTATTCACAGCCAATCTTATTTCCTTCCTGCCACCATTTGTCTGTCTGGTCTATTTGTGACTCGGTTCTTATTTATGACTCACCAGTGTGAAAGATAAGATTTGTGGCTTAGCGAGTGGCCTAATTGCCCAAGCGATGATTATATTAGAAACACTCAAAAGGAAACATGTGAGTGCCCTTCTTAAAGTCCAATTAAGGAAATATGTTTACATCTAAACAACTCTAAATAAAAATTTTAAAATCCATTTGACCTGGAGTTTCCTCCATAAATATTTATGCTTTGCTAATTACTGCAGCAATTTTCTCCCTGATCCTCTTGTTCAACATGTGTATGAGGAAACAGGCAAAGTCTTGTCAATTACATGACTACACTACCTTTCTCTGTTTCATTAGCCTCCAGTTGTGGGAGTGACCAGCTTCCGTGATGTCCCTGCTAGACTGCGGTTCAGAGGAGCTTGGTGGAGCCAAGGGTATGTGGGCGACTTGGCAGAACAGCTGGAACAAATGGTAAAAGTTATCTCTGCTCGCCTCTCCAAGGGAGCATGTTCTGGCTTCGGTTCGTCAGCTCTGCCCCATAAAGGTCCGGCTGGAATTTCAGCTGCTCCTGGATGTTGGGATAACAGCAGTGGACAACAGCATTATTTAAAAAAGCGTTGAGATCTCAGTCCTGCAACACCCTAATCGTGCTGGGGTTCAGGCCTTTGCAAAAGCAAAATTAAAAGGTCATAACATGTCTGGATAAGGACGTTTCAGTAGTAGTTGTTATTATTCTTGCAGGACAAGCTACATGCTTTAGCGACAGATGAGATCTTCATTGTCCTCAGCACTATAAAAAGTCAGAACAAATGGCCAGTTCTTGCCCCAGAGAGGCTTAAATTTGGTGGAGAAATAGAAAACATTTTCTTGGAAGATGCTATCTTGTTTCGTGGCAGTCTGTCAAATCCCAGTTTCAGCTTTGCTATTCCACCATTTATTTCATGAATGTTATTTTGGGCTCGATCCTCAGCTGGCACAAACGGGACGCCGTGCTACGTCGGCCGAGCTGTGCTGGTTTGCTCTCTCTGCGTCACTTCAGCAAAGACCATGAAGTTACACCAACTGACACCAGCGCGGGATCTGGCCCTGGGAGGCTGTCAATGCCACTTAGTGACACTCTTCTCTTTCTGCTTCTTCCTTGTCATGGGGAGATTATTCTGGCTGACTGCAACCAGGAGCCAAGCGTGGCTCCGCTCCCCTTCCTGCACCCAGCCTCCTCCCCGGATCATTAACTCCTGGAGGAACAGGGGGTGTGGGAGGGGAGAAGATCGGGCCCTCTAGAGGTGGTTCCATTTATAAATATTGACTTTAATGTTAATTTCATGTAGTTGCTTGTAAAAATCTTTTAGGCTGAAGCAGAAGGCACACTGCAGATGGCAAGGATATTTTTCACAGTTTTTATGGTGGATAACAATATACTTGACATTTTGCTCATTAAATGTGAGCCCTGGTATGTGAGTAAACATGCTAGGGATCTGCGCTCTAAAATTACCAGTGTGAAAAGCAACAACTCAAATGTTTCAGTCAATAAATGTACAGCACAGAAGCAACATTCAGCAACTTTCTGAATGCTGTGTGCAAGGCGAGGACTGAGTTTGGAGTATTACATGGAACACTCTAGAACCAACAAGGAAGAAATAACATATTGCTTTACAGTCCATACTTTGCAGGGAGAGGATTACATCCAAAAATCTCTGAAGTCAGTGTAAACACGTGGTAGACCATACCCATCAATTTGTGTTTCTAGAGGAAATAACATGTGCATAGTCAAGCCGCAAAACTACATCAGAAAGAAAGGAAGGCAACCAGCATGAGCTGAAAAGGTGGAAGAAATGGGCCACGGAGGGAAAGGCAGTTTGCCATTGGGAAGAACAGTAGAGCAGGACAAGAAGGGGCAGAAGGACAGACATGTGGTGCAGTGCGATCCATAGAGATGAGTGACCAACCAGCAGGAGATCAAAAAGAGCAGGCGCCACAGAACTGGTTCTTCTCCTTCCTACTGCAGGAAGTTTTCTGCTCCCCATCTTCAGGTTTGGACACATTCTCAAAGAAATTAAAAAAAGAAAGGATGAAAACCCAGATGGAAAGAAAATCTGGAAAGGTAAGATAGCTATAGAATCTTAAGCTAATATATGCTTTTTACTCGTTTTTTAAACATTCTGGAGATATTGCCTTGGGATGGCTGCATTTCTGAACAGTAATGAAATAAAACATAACTAGAGAAAAACAAAATTTAGCTTATGACATCTTGCAATGTTTGCAAATCCAAGCTCTTCCAGAAACCAATACCATGCAGGCAAAGAAAACAAGTTCAAAATAAAGTTTAAAAAACAAACGATGTTTAGATTGAAGTAAGAGGAAGACTTATGTCTCAGTGTTATTAGTGGATTTAGTATGTGTTTTGGCACATTTCTTCCTGAGAAGACAATCAATTTGCCACTTAATTCTGTACGATGGAAGTGGATGTGAAGAAAGTGAGACTCACCATATAAAATGGTGATTTCTTTTTAAAAAGACCAGGAGAATCAAGGTAATTTTAAATTCTTCATTATCCTCCATCTCTTCCAGCAGTATTGGCCTATACACCACGGTCTTTTTATTTCCCAATACATATAGATGTCTTTTTTCTCACTCCTTCATCTTCTTTCATGTCTCTCAATTAAGTCTACCTTCATCCCAGTTCTGTTCAAGTCATGTATCTTTTCTCTCTCTCCTCTCAAATAGAACTCCTTGAAATATTTTATTACCTGCAGGGAGTCAGCTCTTTGGTATACTGCATCATGATTTTAGAGACACTTATAAAATGGAAAGATTTGGGAATCAAGTTTAAATGGGAACGCTGGTATAAACTTGACTATACTATTCGTGACCGTAGCAGAGGGTTCTGCCAATAAAGTGTTGGATAAACTCCTGTTAATATAAGTGGAAATGAGTTCAGACCCATAATTGACCAACCTAAAAGAGATTGGATGGATTTTACTCCCCAAAAAAGTAAATATTCAAAAAATCTTTGCACTTTTAGACCCATCTAATCATCCAGTCTAAGAATCCAAGAATCTAAGAACTTGAATGAAACAAAACCAAACAACCAAATTCTGGATTTGCTACAGAATATTTTTAGCAAGTATCAGTTTCACACGTCACATTCAGCAAGATCCAACGAATTTCTGAAAGCCCAGAATGAGGTAAATTAATTTGCATAATAAACTACATCAGAACATCTTCTTGATTTTTGAGACTTTGTCCCTAAAACAACTTCATCTCTCTTCTTAATTACTTCATTCTCAGAGGCAGGCCCCAACTCTTTTATACAGAATATCAAATCTAACTGGGAGAACTAGCACACTGTAGTTATGAATTGTCCAGAAATTACTATGACAGATAGGTACATAATTTATACAGAAGAAATTAAATATGTAGCAAGATCTGTTTGTCCAGATTACTTCTGAAGGTTTAATATCAGATCTGATGGAGCGATTGTCACCATACCAGGTTAGCCTCTTGTATAGATGTCTATAAAGGTGTATGAAGTCCTAGAATCTGATGTCACCTCTTTTGTGTGTGACAAACAGTAATAAACAGAAAAAAAGATGAAGGGAGCAAACATGTAATTAAATTAAACAGACCTCAACACTGACCTGAAACGCACTAAATAAATAAATGCATTAATTCAGTCACACATTTTTCCCATGAGTCTGATGTTTCTTCATACAGTAAAGTGAATTTTCATGTAGCGTGAATTGAATCTCTGAAGATCCTGTTGCAAACAATCACATAAAATCCATTGAAAGAAAGTAGTTTTCCTTCCTTGTCCCCATTAGCTTCAGGAACCATCAGGTAGGTCCCCCAAGAACCTAAAGCAACATCTCGTAGATCAGGTATCCCACAAGCTTTGCCAATTCAAACATGCTGAAGTGGGATTAACATGGCTTCTGCTTTGTGTTACATATAAAGAACCAGGGAGCTGAAGCAAGAGAATTTGGGCAGTGGAAGAAAGATATTTCTACTTGTCCTCTAGAAAGGTCCTCTATTTGTAAATGAGCTACGCTGCTCCACTGAGCAATCCCTGTGCCTGGAGTTGCTCTGGAAGGCAGGAGGTGTTCCAGCCACTCACCAAGGGAGGGTCCAATGTGAGGAACAGTGACAGGATCTAGAATTTGTGTCTCCTGTCCCATTTTCCTACAAATGCTCATAGTCAGTTTGTTGTGATGGATGATCTGTTCCACTGTTAAATGCTATCAGGCCATAAATCCTCGTTCAGCAGGGAATTAATAAGTTCACATGTTCAATATTAATATATTCCTTAGTTGACACCAGGGCATTCAGAGCATGAGACGTATATTCCAGACAGATAGCAGTGAGATATTTCCAATTATTTCTAACAAGCAGACTTGACATTATGACACAGATTCTATAATTTAGAAGAAACTGAGTAGTAAGCTATGGTATATGCTCTGCATTCATTAAGAAGAAAACCTAGATACCTGTAAGGCAGAACTGCAGAGGCTTCGTTATCTATCAAAGAACAGGACATGCTGCTAGCATGGTCTTTAAATGATAAATATCACATCACTAAGATCCCGAGAAGCCTGAACAATATCATGTCAGTGTCGTGGTGTGGTGGGCTGTGACCCAGCAGCTAACCCAAATAAAGAAACCTCTTTTGGTGATAAAGCATTTCTAAGTGAGAGCCAGAGTCTTGCTTGAGTCGCAGGATTTACCATATTGCCAAATACCAGTTGACAGGGAATTACCATTTACCAGCCTTTAGCAAACCCAAGGTCCTGCAGCAGTGCGAAATGCCTCCACAGGATAACAGACACATGTTTGGGGTCAGGACTTCTGAGGTCTATTGTAATAACTTTGAAAGAGAGATAACACGGCATCAGAAGTAACCAGTGTGGTCATTCAAGGATCAGCAGCCATTCCTGAACAGGGTGAGCACGTGTCCTTTGTCCATAGCAACACCACCCTTCTGAATTGCTAATGGGAAATGGTTATCTTTGGTGTTTTGTCACGCAAAACACATTCAGTGCTGGTTTTCAAAGTGCTTTCTTTTTTTCACCTTGATGCTTTTCCATGGCTGCAGTCAGGTGAGGAATACCAGCGAACCATGAGCCCAGAGGAAGTGAACAAGGAATGATTGGTGGTGTATCTTACCATTGAACCAAATCTGTATAAGGACACTCATACAAAATATGCATCAAGTAGAGGCATTTTTTTGGATAAGTATTTATCATGGGCATTCATTTTCTTCTTTGTGGAAGGAAAATGCCTACAGAGTTTCTGTGCAGAGTATCTGGAGCTGACAATTCCATGGCAGTGTTTGGCCTTGTTAGAAAGTTGATCTGACCTGCTGTTGAGAGCGTTCCTGCAGGGGACAGTGCTGCAGGTCTGGTGGCACTCAGCACCTGACCAACTGGGCCTCTGAACGTAGCAGTGGTGGTACTGGATCAGACCAAGCGCCACCAGCCCTGTGTCCTACCCGTGAAGATGGCCATGACATGGATGCTTACAGGAGAGCGTAGCAGCAGGGTAATCACAAAATGGTATTCCTTTCAGTAGTTGCCTGCATTCCAGGTTTTGTGCCTCGGGATTTGCCACATGAGAGTAAGTTTCTTTTCATTTAATGTATTTGCCAATCGCCTTTTGAACCCATATAATTTTTTCATCTTCACTGAATTCTGTGATTAAACTAGGGAACTACTTATTACGAGTTGCACAACACATCATCTCTCTCTATTTTAAACCTGTTGCTTGTTGTTCTTTCTTGATACCCTCTGGTTATTGTATCAGAAAATAAATCAGCCACCGTTCCCCGTCCACCTGTCCTCTGCCCCGTTAAGCATCTCTTTGCAAGAAGGTGGCCTTCGGGGGGTGGATCCTGAGGCATTAGCTCTGCTGCACCCCTCCCTCATTCAGGCCTTCCTGCACTGCCTCAAGCATTTTACACCGGGCTGCCTGTGGTGAGAGAAGCCTCTTATCTGCCTCCGCTTTTTCCTCACAGCTACTTCTTAATTTCACACACTGGGAGGAGATAATCTTTTTATCCAGACAGAGGTAGAGCAGGTATCATGGGAAAAGAGAAAAGGACAAGAGCGCATTTCAGAAAGCATGCCAAAAATGGGAAAACCTTAATAGAGTCTTCCTGTTACGGGCTTTCTGTGTGGCAAAGGGAAGATGGAGAAAATGCAGCAGCTCCTTTTCCCTAACCCAGACCCACAGTTCTGGAAGGAGACATTGCAAACGCATCAGAGTTTATCACCTCCCAAAACGGACTCTGTCTGCTGATGGGACCTTAAGAGGGAATCTGGAATAGGTATCCAGGGAAAACGCCATGAGGTCTGTGCCTTAAAGTAAACACAGGACACCCAGAGATGAAAACAGGGACAAGAGTATCCCCATGGTTTTACCTTGCACTGTGCAAGGACCTATGAATTAAAGAAGGATGTGGGTTAAGCCATATCTCCGAATGAATTTTCTGTCTTTATGAAAGTTACCATCACTCAGAGCAGAAAGGAGCCTTTGACTGCAGGACCTGCTAGGTCTACACTAACCTGCTTCCATGCCAAAGCAAACATTATTCCCACAGGCTCCTCCATGGTACGTGAGGAGTACAGTTTCAAACCTCCCCTGCTCCAACCACTTTGGACACCAAATGCGAGACTGCAGGCCAGCTTCTCAGCTGGTTCAGGCTGGCTCAGCTCCTTCAAAATCAGTGGAGCTCCACTACCACCACATAATTGGGATTTTTGCCCAATATCCAGCCTTCAGCTCTTTAAGAAGGCAAGTTGTGGATGTGTTAACCCATTGCAGACATCCTTTTTTTTTTTTTCCCCCCTTCCCTTCTTTTCTCCCCCTTTTCCCTCTAGCCACTGCGGCCATCTCCCCCTTGTCCCTTCAGCTACCAGAGCTCACATAGAGGGCATTGTTAGTTACACTTTACAGGGGGTGGAAAGCACTAAATCAGGGGTTAGGAAAATAAAGTTATTGCCCTGCAGCAATCAGAGGCAAGCAATATACTTCACCACTGAAACACAGCATGTGCACCAGTGCATTTTAACTGGATTCCAGGGCGCAGAAGTATTTGCAGCTCTTGATCCTAAATTATACTCACATCCAATATCTCAGATTTTCATATTATTCAAACATAAAACTGTCACCATGTACACGCGGGGCTTAAATTATGTAGAGATGATATTTTATTGCATAGAATTTGTTTGCATCTCTGTGGAAACCTGGCATGCACCCCACGGCTGAAGTCCAGAGGGGCAGTGACAATTCAGGAAAAATCTGAGAAACAATCCAAGAAAACAAGCTACATGTGCTTTGTTATCTAATTGCCTTTTTTAATATTGGAGGGAAAAAAATCATGGAAGGAAGCATGATTAAATAAAAACTGACCTTGAGTAACTTGAACGATAGACCAAGCAGCAGCATAGGATATTTTCACAGGAATTGACCTTCACCCTGATTAGGTTCCTATTTGGGGCAGAACTAACTCACGTACGGGATTGCATAAGCTACCTGTAAGTGGGAGCACTTGGGCCTGGGGGAAAACAATTAGTTCTTGCTCCTGTGCAGCTACAAAGTGGGTAAAGACAGGCAGGTGTGATGGCCTGGGCTTTTGGTGATCAGGGAAAGGGCTGCAGAAGCTTAGGATCTGATCTGCCTTCTCTTCCCATGCTAGCTGCAGAGGTGTGTATATTGTGCAGCCACAATGTCTCCTTAGCCCATTTGGGTTGGAAAGAGCAGAGCTGAGGGGGAAGGTAAGGCAAGAGGTGGTGGGGACAGGCCCTTTCTGACCTCTGGCCAGGTGGCACAGCAGCAGCCAGAAGAAGACATGAGCTCAAGCACTTCTCCCATGTCATAAAGGACAAGTAGGGAATTAATTGCCACCCCCAAACTCACCTTCATGAGCAGCCCAGCTGTTTCCCACACATGGCAGAACCTGACCGATGAAGATGTTCTCAGGGGGCAAGCCTGCTGTTTGCGCCCAGGAGCTGTGTGCCAGACCACGTGGCTTTCACTTCTATGTTTTATCTGAGCTGGCGTATCAATCCCAGTGTGAAATTTGATGGCCAATTACTCTGCGTAAAGGGTCTTGTGTTTTGCTGCGTGTGTTTCGTATGTGTGTATCTTAAACTCTGAGAGAAGGGAAAGAATTAAATCGTGCCTTAAAAATAAAAAACAAAACCAAAATACCCCCCAGGAATTTCACTATGACTGGACTTTGATAAAGTGAAAAAAAAAAACAAAATGCGAATGAGACAAATAATATATAAACACCTCTCAAGAACATTTCCTCCAGAGCAATAGAAAATTTTGTTAGCTGATGTTAATTTTCATGCTTCTGTGGGAGAAGTGAAAAAGGCATGCTGAAAGTGATATTTTTGAGATGCCACTAATAAAAATGCAGCATAAAACTAGCACCTTAATTCTGTTTTCCTGCTGGAGAACGCACTTTTTCAGTTCAGGTTTCTCCTGTCTCTGCCCTCTATGCACACAGCTACCACCAAATCCGCACTCGGAATTTCTGAGGCTGGCAGAGCCTTTATCAAGACCGATGTGTTTCTCAGACGACACTTCATATGACCAAGTTGTGCCAGCAGGGATCCGATTTCTTTTTCTTTCCCTTGCTCTTAGTTTTGGGTGGACCCAACTACAGACAAACAATTGTCTCGTTGGCATCCTCGTGGGTAACGAAGGCTCAGGATGCCCAACAGGCCAGATGCTACAACCTGCCTGGAAACTCTTGTGTGTGCTGATTTGGGGCACCCTCTGACTGAGGCACCCACTAGGCTTTGCTGGAAGAGGTTGTGTGAAATGGAAGCCCATCGCAGGCGACTCTTCTCCTATCTCCCCTCCTGGGCATTTGGGAAAAGCCATTTAGGCAGGGCACTGCCTGCCAGCAATTGTCCATGTTTTGCGTGGTGCTTATCTCAGTCAGTTCCTATTTTTGCACATGTTGTGTCTGGAAAAGGAGAGGCAGGAAAGCATGCACTGGGCAGCTAGTGTAAAGGACGGGGAAGGTAACTGGTGGTAATGGAGTGGCGGAGTATTTTGAGCATGAGCTTTCCGAGACTGCTTCATATGCACTGTATAACTAGTTCTCTCAGAGGGCGGCTGCAGGAATTTCTCCTATTATTGGCCGCCTGTACTTCTGCGTTCAGCCGTAGCCTCCTCAGATACCACCTTTCTGAAGAACTTCTCTTTCTCTTCCCACTAACTTCCCACCCTCCCAGGCATTCCTGCTCAGCACATCCTTGCTCCCCACAATTTCTATTTTGAGGGTGGAAGGCTCCCTAGTCAAACCAACCTCTCCCATCTTGAAGATGGGGTTTTGAGAGGACAGGGGGTGTACCTGGGATCCCCCCCCGTCTCTGCTGCACCCTGCAAAAGCAGCGCTGGGCACGGCGGATCCACCTGCCCCCCGGTGCTACCCTGAGCCTTCTCCCCCATGGAAAACCCTATTCTCATTGCAGAACAAGAGCGTTTCCACGCCTGCTGCTCTGTGCTTCCCTTGCTTCTCCCCGGAACGAGTGTAACTGTGGGGGAGGGAGGCACAGAAAAAGCACTCCTTTCCACGCGGAGGATTTGCAGGCACTTCATGCTTTTGTTATATAAAATTTGAAGAGTGGATTTGCAAATACTCAGCACCGATGTCACATCTACAAAGGTGGAAAGACTATGAAAGAAGAGCCCTGAGCCAAACATATATCAGCGTAAGAGAGGAAGGGGGAAGGAACATGTGTAAATCTATTAAGCAAACAGCGTTTCTTCCATTGGTATTTGTATGTAGAGCACATATATTTCTAAAGTGTAAAACCCCAGTAAAGGAATGGCCTCAAAAAGATGTCTCTAGATGCATATTTTTTTTTAAAAGAGAGTACATAGCTATAAAACTCTCCAGCCAATTTTTTATTATTATTTTGTTAGGCTGCCTGTGCGTTTCTTTGCAAAACGAGCTAATAAAGCTAAGAAAACTGATGACACTGGTGCTTGGACAGCTATCAGAGGAAAAGAATAAAGTATTAGTGTAGGGAGAGAACTGAAACATTTCCAGAACTCCATTAACAGAATGAGAAGTGGTTTCAGAGAAGATGAGCTTCTATATTAGGAAAGCTTTACTTATTTCCTCTGAGATTCTTCCAGTCCCGCGGGAGAAAGAAAAGGCAGTGGTGGGGGTAGGAAAAGAAGAGCAGCAAAGAGGCAGGGATTGATGTGGAGAAAAATACTTTGCCACTGTTTATGCAGGATAAAAGGGGGAGTCTGCCTGAGCATGAGAAAAGCTTTCTGTAAGTAGCACCTGCCACCCCGTTCTCCTGCAGCCTCCCAGGATTGGGACCAGATGGGAGACAACATCCATCGCCCCTGGATGGAGTCAGCGGTGCAGCCTGAGCACGGAGGGATCACACCACCCACCTACGGACGCCCACGCTGCGGTGCAAGCACGGCAGTGGGGGTGTGAAGCTGCAGAGAAGGCACACACAGACACACACAGACACCCCCACGCACTCCCCCCGAGAGGGGGGGCAGGGTAGCAGAGCAATTAGAAGTTAGTGGCGAAGTGTCCTTTTAATGACTGAGCCCTAGCAGCAGGAACTGCCTAGCTGAAGTGACAGCAGCAATTAAAGAGAAGAACAGCCAACATCTGTTGATAAGATGTGCTGTTGCAAGTGAGATGTGTTTACAATAGCTGAGAGAGATTAGAGGAAAATTTCTACTCCTCCCCACTTACTCACTACGTTTGACAGCTCTCTTCATATTTTGGGTTTCAATGTCTTTACTCTTTAGCTAGTCACTTTGCCTTGTTTGTGCAAGTCCTATTCATGGCAGCGTGTAAAAGAAAACAACTTTTATAAAGACAGGCAAATATGATTGTAACCCCCTCCCCCCCCCCAAAAAAATGGATGGTCTTGCAGGTGGTCATGTTTCTAGTTCACTCTGTGGAGAAAAAAAGGGAATTTCTAGTAATTTCTAGTTAATGTCTTTTATGTAGGAAGGAGGACCCATGGCAAAGGAAATATCTTACAAAAATGCAAGAACCATGGGGGTAGAGGTGTAAGTTGTTGACTGTACTAATAGAAAGAGAGATCATAATTGGCTGTAAAATCAAAGCATGACACTGCAATTAACACCTGTGCAACATTGGTCCCTGTAAGCTGTCTCCAGTCTCATTCACTGCCTTCCTCTCATTCACTGCCTTCCATAGGTAACCTGTCTTGGTTCCTATGCTCACCAATGTGTTCATCAGACACAGATAAATTTATGGCAGCCTGGTTTGCTGGGATTTTATGCCTCATTTACATGGATGAAAGCCATGAGGCAAGCTACAATGGCAGCTTTGCAAACAACACATCACTGCATGAGGCAGGGGCAGGAAAAATGAGATGCAATCAAAATACTATATGAAGTGTAGCAGCTCAGCATACAAAAAGCTTCCTTTAATGTTGCAAAGCATCACAGGCTCCTGCAAACCCAGAACAGAGAGTCCCTCTATGGTCACCATGAGGGACTGGACGTCTGATGGGGAACTCCTACAGTGGCTGGAACAGTGGGACCAAAAGATGAAATGGTTGTTGCCTAAAAGCTACGAGGTCCCAGGCTTCTGACAAAGCATTGCCCACCCAGTCCCCACAATACCTCAGCTGAACACTTGCAGGGGCCCTGCTTTTCAGCTACGTGCTTCTACCCCACAATAGTAAGACTTTTGATTAATTAGCTCTCCCACCTGCCTAGGAAAGAGAACAAAGAGAAATGAGGGAGGATGCTGTGGAGTAATGCAAATACAATAATAAAAGAATTGGCGCAAGGAAGGTGGGATTTAGTGTATGGATTTAAGTGTATCTTTGTTAAAGACAACATGGAGAAATGCACTGCTATACATGTGTAATGGAGCCCAGCAGAGTAAAGGGAGAACAATGCATCAGACAGAGCTGTAAAAGGGAAATTTTTGCTTGAGTAAAAGGGAGTTTTTGCTTGAATGGCTATTTGAATACAGTGCACACTTTTCAGTTCTGCATTGGTACAGATGGACTGGATTTGACATCTTCTGGAAAGAATCCATGTATCTTCCTCAATTATGCAACTCCTGGGTGACCATGAGGCTCTGGTCTGATGTGGCCTCTATGTTGCTCATCACTATGCATCCTCATAATTTCTGAAATTCTTTACAGATGTCAACAACTCTAATGTCTTCCAGCCATCAATGAATTGCCCAAGAATGAGAGGCTTCATTCTTCACTCAAATCCAGAGCTGGACAACATGACTTTAAACACGAGAGATGGAAGAGTCCCAGCTTTCCCAGGCTCGTTCACAGTTCAGTGGCAGACTACCCAAAAAAAACTAAACAGGGGAAATGGAAAACAGTTTCTTCTTTGTGTGATGATTAGTTCTCAGACCCTGCAGACTTTGCATATTTGTGTTGTGTTGTGGTTAAGTCCTCAGACAACCTCAGTGGTTAGTCATCTAGATTATCTGGAAATTTTTAGGAACTTTCCACTAAAGGACTTTTGGTGGAAGAGCATTCCCTCAAAAGCCTCTTCCATTTGTATCTGCTGGAGAACTCCCCCTAACCTCCTCTATTACATTTCATGTAAAAGAACAGATTTTTTTTCCTTCTTATCTTTATAAGATTTAGAAGGGGGAGGAAATTGCAGGTTTTATTGCATATTCAGTAGGAGAGAGCAGGTCCAGGATGTTCTGGTTCCAAACAGACATAATTGCAGAGGCTTTCTTTCAGCAGCTATTTATTTTTATCCCCAACTTACAATTGGCTTAAAAGAGTTCACGTACAAAATCGATGGCCCAGCAGATGGACCCAGCTGTAGGTAGGAGGATTTCCTCCTCCGTGTTACTAAAAGGCAGTTCAAGCCTACCTGAGCAGAAAAGAAAATGTCCAGAATAGGAGACTCAAGATCATGCTAAAACTCTGCACATAAAACCTTACCTGCCCCTCTAGACAACTAAAGGAAAGTCCATTTTCTTTATTTCAGATAACATATGTTTATATGAGGTAATATCTCTCTGCTGGATCGTATGATTTTGGCAGTAGGCTAGTCAAGTGTAAACACAAGGCAGTGGAAGGATAATTGAAGCAAAACCAAGCAGGTGAGTTTTTCAGTCCTTTTTTTTACCATTACACAACTGAACGCTACACACACTTAAAGGAAACTTTAGTATTCAGCTCAAATAACGAGTCTCTATGCTCCTTGTATCCATGTGTTTTTTAAAGCTTCTGACCCTACTTTAAAGAAAGTGCATGAGGGATTTTCCTTCGCTTTTGGCAGAAGTAAGGCCAAAGCCCTTGTAATTTACAGAAACGAATCGAGGCTCCCTCATGTTCAAGCACAATTTCTGAGCAGATAGCTGACCTCATTTCCCTAGGCAGTTTTCTGACAGATAGGGAGCAATGTACAATGTACCTGTACCTTCCTCAAGCTTCTTTTCATTACTGTGTCCAGCAGTTTAATATTACATGGTGCAGCGGGTTCATTGGGAACGAAAGTGCAACCAACATATAGGTGAGCTGTGTCCTATCACGTAAGCCAGGTTATAATGAATCACGCCTTTACGACCTAGTAAAACCCTCACACTGTCTATTTTAAAGCTTGGTTTTGAGGCATACATGCTTTGCATTGTCCTTTCGGAGGAGTAAAAATTGATTGCTCTTTTTATTAGCCTTGCAAACCTGCTCTGACACCAGGTTCCTAGACAGGGATGGGCTGAGCAGCACTCAGCACGGCCAGGAGGCAACGATACAGAAGGAACCTCAAAGTCTATTTTCCTTCCTTCTTGGGGCCATTTCACAAAGGTCTTCACAATAATACTGCAGTGACCTACGCTGACAATTATCGTCTCCAAAGGATGGTGGATTTCAGATTTGTGGATATTGTCAGAACATAGGAAACTTCATGGCACCTCAGATATAACAGTGCATGTAAAATGAGCTAAATCATCACCACACAGCTCGTTGCTGTCCAGCCTTCTCGCAGGAAATCAAGCAGGCCTAACTTTTGATTTTGAAGTGCCATACTTGCATCTGTGGCAACACACGCCAAAGTGCACGTGAAGTTGCCTGAAAGGACTAACGAAACAAGGTATCCCACTGATTTGCAATGGAAGTATTTTTACACTGCTTTGCACACTGATGAATAGAGACATGGGGGAGGAGAGGTGGGATGATGGAGAGGCCAGCCAAAAGAAAAGTAGATCAGCTTGTGACCCGTGATCTGAAAGACTGAAACTTATTTTTGTTTCAGGAACATAAAATGATCACAAGTAGACTTCTTCAGTTACTCAAACCACAAGGCGTTGCATTAAATCTACTTAGAGCTTCTTCAGTATAATTTCTTAGTTGTTTTTCTTGAAGGTTGTTTTGAATTTCAGGAGAGAAACCATCTTCAAAACAAGGATGGTAAAATATACAGAGAAAATGAGGAGGTTTTGAAACAGTTCACTTAAGAAGGAGTATATAAATACTTTTTTTCTTTCTGAATACATTATTTACAGCAGGCACACAGCTCATGGAGGTGAGGTGATTATGAGTACTAAATCATCTCCATTGAATTCAACTGAATTAGACATCCTGCTGGCTGTATTCCTGTGCTTAGACATTTACAGGGTTGGACTGTTGCCTAGGGAATTGGCCTCATTAGGAAACTATATCATATATAACTGTGACTGTGAAGTAATTTATATGAACCATGACTGGCTATTCTTCTACATCACAGAAGAAGAGAAATCTCACTTGTGCAAATTTTTATTTAACTTCGGTGTTAGAACATTGGATGGGCCACTGAGAAAGGATGTGTCACATCAGTTACAACCATATCAATGATAAGGACTTGTTAAACATTCTGTATTTCACAGAGGAAAGCACTTGAGTCTAGAAATATAGCATTATATGAGTGTCTGAGATAGCACTTATTTCTCTTCATTTAATTCAGTGAAACTGCCGCTAAGCAGATCAGGACGTCTAAATAAAAGCATTAGTTATGCCAACAGAAGTAAGATGTGTGTATATATATATATATATATGGTTTAATATATACACACACACATATATATATCAATCTTTTTTTTTTTAATTTAGCATTAATTTAAAATGCCTAGAGACATTTTCATTTCTTTAAAAAAAAAACAAAACGAAACACAAACCTTCATCTGAGTCCAAGACTGGAAATTGTACAACAATCCAATTTCTATCCAAATCAGAACCTGGATGGTGTTGATTTCTGCAAAGCTTTTATACTTGCATACATGCAATGTTTTATATAAACACATAGTTTTCAAAAGAATCTATTTAAACTGGGTTGAAGTAAATCACTCATAAACCAAATGACATTTTTAAAAATCAATGTAAGAACAACTTTGTTGTGTAGGCAAGCCCTTAGGAAGTGTCAAATGTGGGAAGAAGAGATTTTAGATGTATTTATCTGATAGTGTTAGCAGAGAGGTCTTCAACACTGCTATTAGTTTAGAACAGCAATTTGTCAGTACGTCTAAATTTTGGAAAGGGTAAGTCTCTACTCAAAGTTAGCGGTCTTCTGACTTGTCACCAGACAGAAAAATCAGGCTTTATACATTTTTAAACCTGTTAAGATATCCTTAGCCTACTATGTAGACTTAGACAAATAAGCATAGCTATCACATAGTTACTTTACTACCTGGTCTTTACATCCACCAAAAATGTATGTACCTGTTGCCTCAAAGAGCACAACGCTTCCATTTAAATCTACAATTACCATGTGGCCAGACTCATTGCCAAACATCAGATGGGAAACCTGGTTCACAAAAGCAGTACTAATACATAAATATTATGTAAATGCACCTATAATATAAATATCACAATACTGAGAGCAATACAGACCTGCAAATGAACATGGAGAGATTTCTCTGTCGGCACTATAAGAAAAGATCTCTGAATGAAAGACTGCCATATATACACTTTGTTTTCCCCGCTGTTCTACAGCCTGTGCTTCTGGGATTGTATAGCTCATCTATAATGTTCTGGGGCTTTTGGGAAGTGGCTCACATGTAGCCTGGAATATGCATGGTGCATGGGCAGAGATAACTGTTAGGGAAATGTACACATTTATATAGTTGTGATTCCTCCTCTGGGCATTCAGTGCTGAGCTGTCGGAGGAGTTTTTGGCACAGCAGGTGCAGAGATAAAGGACTTTGTCTTGCAGGATACCTGCTCAATGGAATAGTGTTCTCTCTTCTGTGCACAGGCATACTGTGACCAACTGAGAGATGGACTTCAGGTATTTACTCTCTGCTGCATCCAAAATCCTGCAGCTATACTCTTTTTGATATTTAGCAAGACATGCCTTCCTATAGATGCCTGCCACATGCAGTAGAAGTGCTTTTTCACTCCCCAGATAAGAACTTCCAGATTAGACTTTTCTTTCCCATATTGTTTCATCAATTGTCTTCTGCTGGAAGAATGCTGGGCACGACTCCAAGGCCTTTGCTTTGGGGCAAAGAGATCTTTGAGGAGCAGCACTTGGAAAGCCTCCATGTTAGGAGCAAGCTGCAATGTGGATTTTGTGCTTGACTCATAATTCTGCCCATAAAATCCTGAGATAATCTAATTTTTCCAGAGAAAGATAGGCTGTGAAGGGGAATATTTGAATTCTGCCAATTAAAAAGGGAGAATCTAAATAGATTTAAGGTGTGTGAAGCTTTGCAAGGGAGATAAACTGATGAACAGTAGCTTTATAGAGCAAGAAGGAAACTAGAAGCAGGAAAAGATCTAAATGGAGTGGCATTTACAAAAAATAAATGTTTGAAGGGTTGAATGGGCTGTGGAGAGCTGACCTTAAAAATCATCTTATTTTAGGATTTAGGCATAATTCACAGCATTAACATATATTTAACTAAAAAATTCCTAGAATATACAGCTATTTATCATTAATAGGATTATACTAGTGAATTTGCATTATGACAAGAATAAAACTAATGTCTCTAATAACAATGTCAGCACTGCCACCATCTCATTTCATCTTGTTTAACATGAAGAGGAGCAGGAAAGCTCTCAGCCTCTGCTTAGTTTCTCATGCACATCCTAACTACCTTCTAGATACATCTTCTGCATACAGGAACTGATTGCCCTGCTCTTCTCTGCTTATTTCCATGTAACTTATTTCACTATATTCCACTTATTTCCACCTGTAACAGGCCCATTTGGAAGAAAAAGAAGAAAAAAACCCAACAAAACCAAACACAGAAGCACAGTACTTGGACTGCCCTCTTGCTTTTTTTCCACCCTTCCAGTCAGGCATGATTTTAACAGGTTCTATCTTGAGAAGTACTAAATCCAGAAACCAGTATTTTATGCCATCTGGAAGCTTGATATCCTTCTTTTTCAAATGGCTTACAAAAATATATCTAATTCTAAATACTTACAAATTATGGGCTGCTAAAATCCAATTCAGAACAGAATAAAAACTAATTGAACAAGGTAAATAAAAAAGCTTATCTATTGCAATGCACACGGTGACTGGGGAAATCAACAGAGAGGAGATGTGTGAGACCTGCTGAAGGAATGGAAAAAGATAGATGTTTTCTGGACAAAAAGACAATATGAAAATATAGAGATACTTGTGTAGCACCTGGAAAGAGTAAGGAGAGCTGGGTGTAAGATTCAGGGCAGGCAGAGAGACTGTTATGCAGCAGCATTCAGGAGCAGGCACTTGTATCTAGCAACACGGGGGAGATGGCAGCATTTTTATTGCAAAATGCTAAGCAGATTTAAATGGAAGAGGCGAGAGCCATGGAGAAGAGGTGAGAGCCGTGGAGACTGGAAAGAAAGCCTCAGTAACAGTACCGGAGGAAGGAAAGCAGAGAGATGAAGCAGGCTTTTGGCCAACTTCCTCTCCACCCAGGAGAGCAGCAAGTGCAGGGGCTGCAAGGATGCCCTGATGCTGCTCTGCAGACAAAGGTAGAGTCCTTTGCCCTAGGTTCTAGGAGAGACTCCAGTACAAAAACCAGCTTCTCAAGCTTGGCACTGGGTTTAAAGCTTCAGTGAATATTTATCTTCTCTGTGTGTGTATAAACATGTAGATATATAGACATACGCACACTTTTTGTTCTCCTTCTTTTCACAGTTTCAGTAAGAAAAACCAACAGCATTGCCAACTATCTTTGGGCTTACTGCCTTCTAAAAGATATGTGCCAGTGGTTCCATGGCACATTCACAAGTATGGAGGGCAAAAGAAAGGCAAAAAAGTATGCACATTAGAAATAAACAAAAAAAAAATTCAAGTAAAGGAGAGACTCATCTTCTCCACCCTGTAATTCTTGGTTGTAATATAAAATCAAACTTCAGGTCCTGAATTAAAATATTTGCAATACAATGTCTGAAAAATAAGTGAAAATGAGGACTATTAATGGTTACATAATGGACAAGTAAGAAATAATTCTGACTGCAATTGTGAGTTCTCACAAACTTGGCAAAAGAAGGGAATTTTCCACTGTCTGGTGTCTTACAGAGTCATTGTGGAAGTATAGAAGATCTGGGTTGAAAACGTCTCTTGATATTGCAACCAATTACAACTTCTAGTTAACCTAATCCAAAGAGAGCTGTATGAAGCCCTTCTGCAAAGTTTGAATCTCCTACACTAATTAAGTATTTTCAAAGAAATACATTAGACACACGCAGGTTGAGGGAAAGGGCCCTGGCTTCTCTGAATAGGCTAATCTTGCTCCCTGCGAAGGAAAGGGATTTTTCCCACTGCTTCATCTGGAAGGAGAAATCTCCAGCCTTACAGCTGCAGCAGACTTTCCAAACCTGACCAAATATTATTTTAGAAAATGAATCATTGATCCGTAAATGCATCCCCAGATGTTCACATTGAATTTGCAGTATTCAGTGTGCTGAGCTTAATTGTCCATTCAAATCACCCTAACTGAGGAGTGCTCTGCTTAAGGGAGTCACCATATGCCAATATGAAACCTGTGTTAAGTGACTGGAGAATCAAGCCTACGCTGTTTTACTTTGCATCGCTATGCATTGCTCTAATCTGAGGGAGAAATAATTGCAAACGTTTAACTGTGAAAGAATAAGGAGTCATAAAACCTTCAATCATCTTTTAATATGCAGTCACACTCTACTTTCATAAATAGGAATTGGAATAATTATGAAGACATCATTTTTAATTGTCACTCATCATTCAGTTGGCTCCTTAAGTAGAACACACATTTAATTAATGCCTTAGATTTTAGCATCAATTACCACATTAGATGTCCTCCGATATTCATTCCATCTGCTGCAAGTAAATACATTTACCACTGCACAGTTATACACCCATATAGGAACCTTGATCACAAATTTTCCTGCCTCTTCATGACCTATAGTACAGCGAGCGGAAACATTTACAAAACATAGACACAAAAAATAAGATATGCCTTGAAATCAGAGATATTTTCTTATAAGCATAAGGAATTTGCTCAACTCACAGGTATTGGTTTAGCTAAGAATGATACATTGTGCTTCACGAAGACGCAGAGCATGTTTAGACTCTGACATGCCAGTACAAACATCTCTGGATTGCCTAGCACAGAGAGTATAGGACATCGTTTTGTTCTTTCATCATTTCCAGCCCTTTTTCAGCTCTTTAATATTTTTGATAGCCAACTCGATTTAAAGACATCAGGTAATTTAGATTTGACCGTGTTCTTCAGTAAATTGCACCAACGATGAATGACAGTCACTGCTAAATACTTAGAGAGATCACCATCCTTATATCAATCATTTGCTATAAGGCAAAGTCTTCCCAGCCATTCTTGTTGCCCTTTTGTGACCTTTCCCAACTTTTCTGGTGCCTTTTTTCTAGTGTAAATCCTCAGTCTTTCAGCCACAGTCTTTGTATTGCCTCAGGCAGTCACAGGAACTCTCTCTCCCCTGCTCCAGCTCAGCGTTCCCCAGCTCAATTATCCACCAAAGGACTCCCATGTGCCTTCTTAACAGCACCACCACATTTGAAGACCCAGTCAGGTCAGCTGTGTGCCACTACTCCTACTCTTTGTTCAGGCTCCTGAATACTGCCTCCATGCGATCTGCCTGCTCTATTCCTGTGTTATATGGGAGGTATAATCCCTTGGAGTAATCCCTTGCAAGTGGGAACAGGCACTACAAACTAGCCTGCGCTACCCAGTGAGGAACCCTGATGCAGGATCAAGGCTAAGGTAGCCCCCAGACTGCCAGGAAAAGAAACCCAGCATGCCCTCATCATGCATCAACCCCACAGGTGATGGTCATTACTCTGCTACTGGGAAATGCTTATGGCAGCTCGAAAGGGGAAAAAAAATAAGGCGAAGGAAGGGAGGGAGAATACACAGGTGACCCTAATTTGGTCTGGCCCAAGAGAGAAACAAAGGGAAGAGAGAAATACCCCAGGTGGAGGAAGATGGTCTGAACATGCTGATATCACTCAACAATATCACCGAGGAGCATTACAATACAGGATGCTGACCATTGACCTTTCTTGCACTGGGGCTCTACTCTGAAAAACATCAGTTTTGACAACTGTCTCACTGTGGCAGAACTTGGATGCCTTTCGCTTCCGGATCCTGCTTTCTCACACCCCACAGAGAGCACCACACTGACCTCTGAGAATCACCAGCAGAGACCTGGGGACACACAGGGCATTTAACTCCCGGGGAATCTGCCGGAAGCTAGCCTGCCAGACCGGTCACAAGCATTTTCTGGGCCATTTACTGCTGCTCTGAAGTTTCCAAGTATCCATAGGCTCAGTAAATACGTCCTAGGAACACTTCTTCAGGGACCAGGTAATGATGGTCTTTACTCCAGTGATTACAGGGTGTCAGGAGGGAGAGGAATGTGAGCCTGGATGGCTCCCTCAAGGTGCCAGAGGCACACTGGCAATTAATTCCTCCAAACACAGCACCAAATACTTGTATTCATCATAGTTAGCCTCTCCTCTCAAATGCAGTTATTTCCTCTAGCAAGAGTCCAGACAAGTGAAAATCCCACACTTACCAGTGGTCTTCTGTTGAAGTGGCATCACCAAACCGATAATCTCTATTATGACTTCCCCAGCATCTGCCCATTGGGTGGAATGACCTGAAAATCAGGAAGAACAATGAGCCCCAGGATCCCAATCAGTGCTGGCACTCTTAATTGCTGCCCTGCACAATGGGCTGCTGTGTTACTCCTGCTAGGGACTACCCTGGGAACACTGTTGCCTTCTGAGTAGTCATCTCGGTCTTTCAAAGTCACCTTAAAGAGCTACATAGTGTGACTTAAGCATTTGCTCAATCACCTGGCAATTTCCTACATTAAGACAAAATGCACATGCTGATGACATAATGTCTAGTTCTTTAAAACAGGGCTGTAACTTACTTCAGCAGTCACATAATTTTAAAATAAGAGGACATATTTAGACACTCATTTAAAAAGTGGATGTCTAAAACATTAAAAATAAATATTGGTAAATGAATGTACTGAGTAGAACAAGTACTTTAGGAGAGAATGCTGAAAATGGCCATGAGCTGTGACTATAATCAACATACTGACTTGATGAACTTTTTAAACAATTGATTAAGAATTAATTGAACTAATTTAATAAACCTTTATAAATAACAAATTCAGCCTTATTTAAAAACACAATTTACATTAAAAGAGTTTTATGACTAACCAAACACCACTTTAAGGTGGTACAACACAATTTAAGGTGAACAGCTATGAATGTCTCTTAAGGAATTCTGAAAGACCAATTCTCCTGAAAATGTAGTTTCACTATTTTATGTTGATTGTTCAAGTGCCAAAACCCATTCATTGAAGTTCAAGACACTGCCTCCCAAATTGCTGTATATCTATTTGGTGTAAATCTCAGATTTTGGAAGCAATTTGATCACATTTCATATTGAACCCAAGCAAGGCCTATGAACTAACCTTCCTCTGGTTTGTTTAGGCTTTTCTATTAGGCAGTAATGAAAAATATCTATTATTTCTTTCAGATGTTCTGTACAGTTCATCAAAAATCTAAGCAACCCCCCAACCCCAAAATGCAAGAATTTACAATAGAAAAGTCAATTGCAGTGGTGCCAGTTCTGGTGACCCATCATTGAGCAGATGAAATCATAATTTTGTTTTGTTGTTCCTATGTAATCAGTTCTTTCAGTTACTAAGTAAAACAGAGTCTTATGTTCTTAGCACATATAAATAACAGCCATAAAGCTCTTGAGGGAAAAAGGGGACAGAAGAGCAGTAATAAGCAGAAAGTATCCACTGAATATTATGCTGTGCCACTGTCTGCTCTTGGAGGGAGGAGAGAAGGAGCTGCTGAAGGAGGAAGAGAGCTGATCCTTAGGCCTGATATCCCATTTTAGTACACAGTGTCGGAATTGGGACAGGCTGCCATCTAACATGTCTTCATTTAAATGTTTCTAAATTGATAAAGCAGAAACCCCCCCCTAAACAGGCAGTTTGAAGTACAGTTACAGACAAAGGTGATGTATCTTTATTGCCCTCACGTGAGTTTGGAAGAAGACTTGTTCTGATGTTCACTTTTCCCTTTCCCACATCCATCATTGCCTTTTCCTCTCAAATTATGCTTGCATTGTGATCAAGCTTTGTGTGCTCATCTAACTCCTTCTTCTAGCAATTCCCGTAACAGGCTCTGCAGAAATAGCACAGGAACAAAAGATAGAGTCAGAAAGCAAGAGATGCTATCCGAAAGCCAGGAGTTGGGCATTTCTCTGCTGTTGCTGAGACTCATTATTCTTTCTGTCCACTACATTTATTGCCATGGTGTTTAGGAATTCCAGCCCTGGGTTCCCATAATGAGCTATTTCTGTGAAGTGCTGTATAAAGGCAGAACAAAGAGATGATCCTTCCTTTAAGATCTTGCTGTGGACAACAGCAGATTGTGATGAGCAGACAGAGGGGGAGTGCAGGAAAACAAGAAGACAACTGTGAAACTAATTAGGATTGTAAAACTCTGGACAAGTCTGGTCACAATGGAAATATTAGTGGTTTTGGAGGCTACATTATTTCAGCTTCAGAATCAATGAAGCAACGAACAGAATAAATCTACAGGCAACGATTTATATGTCCTTGTTTCTGAGAAGGGAAAATCTAGTAGAAAACACCCCAAATCAGTATGGATGCAAGCAAAATATGTAACCTCTATATAAAATCAACACTCTTCTTGCTCTCTTTTTTGTTAACCTTGCATTATTACAGACAAGCCAAAATACAACTCTGTTTCATTGTACATTTAAAGACAGTTAACTACCCTTTTCATGTGTCCAGATGTCCTGCAAGGACCAAACAAATCCTCTGATTTTTCCTTATTTCCTATGTGGCATCTGGGTTTTTTTTGTAGGGGCGCTGCTCACACATGGTATCAGTTTTTGTCACTCCCCGGAAAGCACTTGTTCCTGAAAATCGGTGATGTCCCAGTGTTAATGATGTTTAATTAAGGAAAAAAAAAAAAAAAGAAAAAAGAAAGAAAGAGACATTTCTGTCTTTCAGTTTAGAAATTACAAACTCTGCTTCTCCTCCCAGCACCATTTTCTTTCTCCCGGAGAGATCCACATGCTGTCATTGTCTCCGCATTAGTCACGTCCCTTTATTTCTTTGGTTGTTTGGGCTTCGGATTCCTCCCTAGTTCTCTTACGTTCTGTCTTCTGCTTGTGCCATCCGTCACTTGTACTCCTCGCTGTTATCTTTGACAGAGAGCTGTTCATTAGAAATATCCCTTCCTACAGCTTTCTTTGCATTTCTAACTTGCTTCAAGATATTAGTCTATATAAAGCAATGTGGAGCTTCCCTCTGTTTTATCTCAGTAGGCCTTGGAACCATGCTAATCGCCAAGTTATGACTGTCTGTGTATCGGGTGAAGGAATGTGTGGGTAGCATTTGTCTGCATGAGAAGAGAGTCCAAGAGCCAGCCATAAGGATATTATTAATGTTGTATCTCAGGCTAAAGTATTAGCCTGTCTCTTCAGTACACTGAAAAATGTGTCTGGAGATTTTAACTAATATTCTAGACTTCAACAACAAAAAGCCCCACAACCCAAGCTCCAGCTTGACTCTCCAGTCTCCAAGGCAATCACTGACATGTCAAAACAGCCATGAAATAAAAGTGTATTTCTTACGTAAAAAGCACACCATGTCAAGTGTATTTCCTTCCAGACGGTCCTTCCATTCGAGCTGGTGTCCAAGCCTTGGAGAGCAGAAGTCAGGGTAACACAGATGCGAAAGTGAAATAAAATACCTGCCCACTTTCCCCTCACTGGGGAGAAGGAGACAGTAACCTTCCTGCCTGTGTGGCTTATGGTTTATGTCTTTGTGGCCCTTTGCAAAGCCAGTCAGCACTAGTTAGCATTTTTTAAAATTTATTTTAATTTAATTTCATTTATTTTAATTTAATTTACTCTTTTAGTTCTAAGTACCAAGTAACTTTCTGTAGATCAAAAGGAGAATCAGAAAAAAAAAAAAGCGGAACACCATTAAATGTGTTAACACCATGAAAAGTTTTGCCAGGTATACCTGTACTTGCAGTAGTATACAACTTGGGAAATAGCTTATTATATGGATTTCACTAAATGCTGAAATATATATATATATATATATATATATATAAAACCCATATATATAACAAGAACACATTAAAATATATAAAATATATTTACATATTAAAATGTTTGTGTGTGAGTGTAAAATAGTACTGACAGGGTGGAGGGGATATATCTCAACCAGCTTTGGCCACCCAAAGGCTAGGTGCCTAATCCAAAATGACTGTTTAAACATCCCTGTTTTCAGCACAAATCCAAAACCTAGCCCCATACAAGCTATTATGAAGATAATTAACTGTATCCCAGCCAAAAGAAGCACAGGTAGCAATCACTGCACTGTGAACAATTGCCTCCTTCTACACAGATTTTTCATGTACATTTGCAACAGTCAGTTGGAAATTCTCAGTAATCAGCAGTGAGTATTGGTGCGTATTACCTCCTGAATATTTTTGGTAAATGATTTTCTGGCCTTGAAGGACCTGAAGGATCTTGGTTTTTGCAATAATTAGAAGGAAGTACTCCATTCTGATTTTTTCTTCAAAGGGAGGGGGATTTTCCCCTTCTTTTATAAAAGATACTGTTTTAATGGGCAATCATTTGCCTCAGTGCTACATATAATGCTATTGTATACAAAGCATTAGTGTCTGGCCTCCTCGTTAGTTATGCTAAGCAGTACAGCTGCTTTCCACTAGCTGATGAAATAAAACATAATAGCTTGTTTGCCCAAGGACATTGGCTCTCTGAGTCAAAAAAAAAAACAAAAACAAAAAAAAACGAGGGAGAAGCAAAGTTTGACCTTTAATCCAGTCTAAAGTTTAGATACATGCCAGGGGTTGCTGGAGATCAGACTCCCACACGTGCTCCCACACTGCTGACTCCAGAGTCTGCCTGGCTGAGCAGCACATTGGGAAGCAGGGCTGGAGACGAAGCCCTTCTTTCTCCTTCACCAAACTGTAAAGTGGTGGTGTGTGATGTGACGTGATGTAAGGAAGTAAAACTATGATTGGAGCGTTAATGACAGCTGCTGTTAAGGTTGATGAGCTGCTCTATTCTGCACATTGCTTCCCAGGCACTTGAGGAATTCACGGAGGGAGCATTCATTTATAGGTGATAGTCCCCAGAAGAGAATTTCACCACAGCCTGAAATAAGCATTTTTTGAAGAAGGTCTAAGTAAAACTAAAAAAGGCACCACTGTTGATGCCATCTGGTGCTGCCCGTTAATCAGACAACTACTCTCTTTTAATTAGGGTCTAGCCCTGGTACTCCTTGTTATAACAGTAGCACCACAGACACAGATGCAGAGAACTCTTTGTATTTTAAATTCCCACTTTGGGCTCTACTACCCAATAGTATTAAAGAAAGCTATTTTTCCACTGGGGTGTTAAATGATTTTAAACACTTGTGGCCCTTATCCTTACTCTTCAGGTAGACTTCAGTAAAATAAAATACTTTGCCATAGCAGTAAGCTCAGCACTGGACGTTACAGCTACAAGGACACATTACAAACCAGTGGAAGGATTTGCTTTCCATGTTTACATGGGATGACCCAAGACATGGGGGAACTCTGTTACCCCAAATTCATAGCGACTGGAAACTGAGTGCTCCAACTTCCGCTTTTTGGACTCTGAAAATGTGTTGCTGAAGAACATCCCATACCTCCAGCGACAAATGGGGACAAGTCTGTCTTTCACAATTTAAAGAAAAAAGAAAAGTCATCACACTTACTTGGGAGTAACCCATCCCCCAGAGACAACTGCTTCGTTATTTTGGGGGCTTTCTTTACTTTGTCACTGTGGTGTCAGAGCTCTTCCAGCAGAGTGAGGGAGAGACCTGTCCTGGGCCCGTTTTTCCAGAGGTCTCTCAGACCAAGAGGACAATTTTCCTTCTTGGCCCTCTGCCACTCCGTTAGCTGGGCTGCAGTGAGCTGTGTTTATAGTTCACATGGCCGAAGATAATCCTGACAATACACACAGTATGAGGAGAGTACAGCTGGGCTGCCAGGAAAATAAAACATCGGAGGATGAAAAAGCAGAGGAGGTGGGGTTTTGGGAGCTCCAAGCTTTTCCCCCTTCAGCCAGGGTAATCAACACAGTCATAAATTAAAAATTTATTCTAAGACAACACATAAGTTACTCAGAAGTCATCATCATCATAGGGCTCTTATTCACAGAGTCCACACATAGTTGGAGGGAAAAAGCGAGTCCATGAAGGGAATTGTTATTTTTATCAGTAGTTAGTTATTATTTGTGGTCTTTCTAGATAAGAAGGCAGAACTTATTACAGTACTTATCACCAGCATTATCTGCCATTAGACACAACTGAACTGGATTATTGCTTCTATTTTTTTATTTGTTTACATTTTTCAGCCTCAGAGTAGTTACATAGAACTCAGCTCCATAGTCTCCTTTTTTTTGGTCTTCCTTACTGTGTATAAAAAACTCATTAAACAACAGCTTTTCAGAAATTAAAGAAGTTTGGTTCTGACACGTGTGAGGCCTTTGTGGCATTAAATGTCTCTCTTGCGTGGAAAGAAAATCCTTTTAAATTTGTCTATTCAAGTATAATAGAACATTGATATGTGTTCCTCATTAATCCAGAATTGAACTTTATGATCTGAAACACTGTAGTATCCATAAATACTGTTTTTTAATGACAGAATATAAACTCTCTAAGGTACAGAATGTACTTGATGGGTTCAAGTCCTCCTTTAAGGACAAGTTCAGTAAATAATGTATAAGTAACTTATATTGGAAGCAAACTGACTAAGGTCATTGAAGACAGAATTGCATAAATTTATGTCACATTTTGTCTTTTCTCTTGACTGTACACCAGGCATGAAATCTTTCCTACTTTTGCCTGTAAATGTTGTTTGTGCAAAAATTTGCTAGGTGGTTTGAGTGAGTGGTGTGACTGCCTGTAGTTACTCTGCAAGTTGTTTGTTCTGGGTATTTACTGGCTTTATCATGCTGGCTTATACTGCATAAGTAGCACCTGGACTAGATCACTGAAAAAGTTTAACAGGGTAATGTTCAAAAGCAATTAGCAAAAAAAACCAAACAAACCAACAACCAACCAGCCAGTAAACCAACCACTTCTTATAATTTCAGATCAAATAAATATTTTAAAGGAACAAATACTGTGACCCTACAAAGAAAAAAGCAAAATCTCTGACCACTTGTCCTAGAATGGGGTCTGACAAGCCCCTCATCAGCTTCAAATACCAAGTGTTGTTAACTCATACCCCCTCTACTCCCCTCCCCAAATCTCTAAGGAAGATATCCTTACCTTAAAGGTGGAATTCCCTCTTTCCTTCCACTTCCTACACACTATTTAGTCTGGGACTATACCTGGGTATAAACTCCAGCAAGGCAAGAAATAGACACTAGACAGTTACATAGTCTTTCTCATATTCCTTCCCTTTAAGGAATATATATGGAATATATATGGAAAACCTATAGCAGGCACCTTTTCTCTTTTCAGAACTTACTATAATTTTTTTATCTCCTCCTGAAGGCTTGTATGCTAGATGCATAGTAGAACAAAAGGCTGAATTTATTACAGGCCGAGTAACATGAAAAATAACACTAATATTAAATATAGACTGCCTCATTTCTAAAAGTGGTGCTTTTTTTTTTTCAGGAAATAACATACAAACTGTGTAGGAAGTTACTGTATAGGTAAGATTTTATTGCCAATTATTTGGGATAATTTGTAATTTATTAACTGGTTTATGAACTTTAACTGAAGTCAACTTTTCTCAGCTCAATTTTTATCTTATTTCAGGCTGTACCATTTAGATACCACTGGAGTAATCAGAACACATGAGGGACAGTTTAACATGGCCCAGGATAACTCCCCCTAGTCTGAAAGCTTTGCTTTCTGGAATTGTTTGCGAAACATGAAGAAACCCCCAAACTGAGTCTTTGGTAGTTTTCTGTCTTTCATGTCTATGGCATTTGCTACTGATTTGGGTCCACAAAATTAGCATAAACCCTTTATCTGCTCGGGTGTTTTAAATAAATTGCTGTACAAAGGACTATAGCTGGGCGAAAAGGCAATGGGTGGCTTTTGAGCAAAAAGTGGCTGTGCCCCAGGCAAGGGCCCAAGGGCTAGAAATGTGCAGGAGTTGTGCCGGGAACAAAACTTGACCTTTTTATTCATTCCAGGAAAATCTTATTCATCTGCACCGCCCAAAAATGTTGCCCGTGCCTCTTTTGTTTCAGCGAGGCTGGGAAACAGGAATAAAGCAGTGGTGGGACAAAAGCTATTCTTGCAGATTTCCCAGCTCCACTAAACCCGGACCGACTGGAAAGCCCCCAGAGAAAGCTGGTGCTCTGGAGACTCCCAGCCTGATCCGGAGGCTTCTGGAGCCTTATCCACAAGGAAAGAGGGATGTTGTTGCGGGTCAGGAACAGCCCTTGGCGTGGTATTTCTGTGCTGTCGCTTCCTGCCTGGGCTGAAGAGAAGGAAGAGCAAAGTACAGGGGTTTTTCTTTTTTTTAAGCAAGGCTCTGAGACCCCTCCTTTGGTGCGCTCTGCTGCTAAAGTTCAGGAGCCAGGCAGCAGAGCTAAGGAGATTTGCCCGGGATATAAATTGCTGGCAGACATGGCGTGCAGTGCCTTATATAGCAAGCAGCACTAAGTGGATGAAAGAGGGTGTCGGGCCTATTTCTGCACCGCTTTTCTTCAGGCTGATGCGACCAGCTCCAGGTGCCAAGTTTCCAGGTACCTTGGTTTCCCCCGCAGCAGAAGCGAAGGGGGAGCAAGGCTGCAGAGGATCTTTGCATCCCTAGACACATGCTTTGATACCTACTGATAAAAGAGATCCTTGGGAAGGGCCAAGTGTCACCATTTCTACAGCGCAGCACGGAGGGCTGAAGGAGCGCTTGATGCTGTTACCTGTGCCAGAAGGGTTCAGTGGCATCTAAATTACACCAGATGGAATTTTTTTGTATAAAATTCATGTTTTCATACTTGCTTTCTTTTTGTTGACATCCGCACTACACCGTAATGAGATTTACCCAGAACATTACTATAATAAAACTATTACAGTTCATTTCTATGGTGCTGCAGTTAATATTTAATGGACAATGAGACAGGTGTCCCCTTTTATGAGGCAATAATGTGTTTCCTGACTGAATATAGTATGAATGCTGAAGGGATGAATAGCTTTGCCCCTTCATGGGAACGTGATTACTGCTGAGGGAAATAGGATGTCTATTGTATTCTCCAGTGTTGTCCCAGTTTATTCCTTGGGAAATCTCCCAAGCCACCTGCCAATCCAGTTTGCTGTGTTCAGCTTCCAGCTTCTGCGTCTCAGAAGCCATCCCATGAGACTTCAGCTGCTTAGCACAGAAGCAACGAGCAGCTACCAGATCTAGAGCGACACCAAAATGGTGCTATTTATTCTTGTCCACTTCAAAATTTTTCTTTCCTAAAACTACAGCGGGGAGAACAAGCAAAGTGCCACGCTTGAGTTTTGTTCAGTTCAAAGGAGGCTGCTGGACTGCAGGGTCAGAGCATCATCTGTGTCTGACACAAGTCAGTGGAGCTCCAGTGCTTTATGTTTTAACTAAAAGGTTTTTGCTTTAACTAAAAGGTTCAAGGATGTTGCAGATGGTGCAAGAGGAAATTGCGAATCCTTGGACATTTTGGAGCTGAACATGTATGACGTACACATGCAGAGAAACTCAATGACCTGTGTTGTCCTGTGTATTCATATCTATGTCTGTCGAAACTACAAAAAAAGAAATCCATAATAATTTACGGTGATATAATCCTATGTCCCATGTGAATATAAGGCTCACAGTACGTCCTCCTGCTTTGTGCAGTCTTACATTTCAGCCTGGACAGTATGGCATGCATGGACATTGTTACCCTCTTGTTTCTGTCCCTCCAGGTCAGATAGAGCTGATCAGCCTGACTTCTTATCCTCAGGGGCTAAGGTGTTTCATAGAGCAACCTATTTGTGAAGTCAGGAGGAGCCTAAAGAAATCATGAACTCAAAGTTATTGACAATACCAAACATAAGACAAGGTGCCATAGTCTTTGTGTGGCAGTGAACTGAACGATTCCTTAACAGCAGACTGTGTTAATGCAGTCACTTATACTCAGGAAAAATAGGCAGATGCTGCTGTTGATTTAAATGGCTCTATTTTTCCTGATCTATACTTGATTTCCAAATGTATAAATAACTCTTCACATCACATCTCACAGCCTTTTGGTACTTATAATACTAGGATGGGGTCTTCCCACTTAAAAATATTTTAAAGCTTACTTTTGTGGTTACAAGTCAGATTTTAAACAGAGTATGGATTCAAGTATATGCAGTCAAATTAAATTCTTCTCCCAGGATCCTTGGTTTTGCTTAAAGGTTGTGTTATTTGGAAACGGAGTTTTGGTTTATTCTCTCAGGAAGTTTTTACTGGCTGCCAATTATATAGCCTAGGTGTGGGGAAAAATAAAAAGTGCTTTATGTGGTTAGGCAACGGGTCTGGGACAAGTTAGACAAGAGGGCACATGTGAAAGGGGGCACATCATCGAACAGGGCCTTTAGATTTCAGGCGGTTCATAAACTGACTAATCACCCCTTTGATGATCTCTATCCAGCACATTTTGACCATGTGTTTTTTATCTGAGCACCAAGTTGCTGCCTGTGTCAGCAATTTGCAAACTGCCCTGTCATTTTTTTTTTACTTTATAGGGAAGCAGAGTTTCCTGTGGTCTTGTCCCTGTAAGTCTCATCCCCAGCTCAGAAAGGTGAACACTGGGTGTAGAGGAGCTATTACTTAATTTATTTCTTGACTGGGAGGAGGAGGGAAGCTGCTGAGTGATGTCTTCTCTTAAATTCCCTGACCTCATTTCTTTTCTGTTTCCTCTATGAACAGTTATCTTCCCCCCCAAATGAAAATTAAAAAGAATAACCACAAACCCTAAGCTCCAAGAATCACAGTAGTAAAGATAGGAGAATGTACTCTGAACAGTATCAGTTTATAATTAAACCATTTGTCTTTTACAAAAAGTGTCTAGGCTATTCTTGTAGGATATATTACTTTTTTTATAAGCTGTATTTTATGCAGATTTCCTTCCTTTTGGAGAACTGAGAATTTAAACACAGCCAGTCCCAGCAAGTCATCTTCTGTTCCTATCATTTTTATCTGGTGCATTTGGGACTATGGCAGACTGCGGTGTTCTTTTGGCTAGTGGTTAAGATCATCACTGAGTGCAAATGCTCCTCATAAATAGCCACAGGGCCTGCCTTTGAGAGGTGCTGAGCAGCTCCAGTCCTTGCCAGTATAAAATGGGAGTCTGTCAGTCAGTCTACCTCTTGGGATCAAAAGGACAGAAAGGGGTGAATACTGAGCTATGGGCATGATTTCTTCTTCCTGCAGTTGAAATGTTCTTCAAGATGCCAGGCAGTTCTTACCACATTCAGAGTTTGAAATTCAGTCCGTTTGAAATCACTGTTCACCACTTGTTCATTTTTCCTAAGTTCCAATGCCTCAACAATCAAAGCCACTAGACCGTCCACCACATTAGAGATGACAGGACACTCCAGTGTGCATTTTACATTACTTGGCACTTTCCCTGGCTGTAGCAGGGTGCCACTCTCCCATTCTTCGCTTGGCTTTTGTAAGGACTGAGATGTTATTGCGCAGACCTTCTCAATCAGTGTGACCCCATAAGTCAGAGTGCCTGAGGGGTGTGATTCAGTGCAGCCCCTTCAAAGCCATCCAGAGAAGACACAGGCAATGGTTTGGAGGTAGGTCAAAGCATCAGTGCTTTCCACCGTCCAAAATCCTTTTATTCTGTCCATTTCAGCTCTTGCCCTGTCTTAACTTGTATCTATTGTCTCCCTGTGTTCTCAGCTCCCAAGTTATGAAAAACATTTTGCTGTGTTTTCTTCCCTTCTATAGCTAGCATTTCCTAATTGTCTACGTGCCTTGCATTCTCCACAGCTGGCCTCTAAGACAGTTGCAGCCCCGGATGCAGGGCTGGGTATATCGGCTATGGTCACGATTTATTTTTGGGAGGCAGGAGTATGCCCACATCTCAGCAGCTGTGAATGCTGGCATGTGCTGGGGACAGGAAAGGTTTACATTGCCTGGATTCCAGGAGACTGATTTAGAGCATCTCATTTTGAGGCAGTTGGCCGGATAAAACCCATGCTGACTCCCTCTGGAAAGCTACCATCTAAAACCAATATGGTCTAATCTTCAGCTTTTGGATAGTGCCTTCAAGAAAACTAGCCTTTTCTTTGGGTCCTCTTTTTTGGGCCAAGAACAATGGGTGGACACTTGGGTTGTGTGTTTTTCAGTCTTTTCAAGGTGGAGGATTCCCCTAGTAATGCCAGTGGTGTCAGGCCCACTTCTCCTACCAGCACACAGGCAATCAGAGCCGTAGAGATCAGCAGCTGCGCATGTTGATGGAGAGGTGATTTCTGGTTTGTTTTTCTTAGGGTCAGTGTCCCCAGACCACATTGAGAGATGATTAATTTCTGACACTTTTTGGAACAGCAACTAGCCCATAAAGCATTTTGCCCTAACCCAAACGAGATATGATGCAATGATTAGGGGAGCATTTAACGCTGCCACCATCTTATTTAACAACCATAGTAATGACAGCAACAGCAGGAGAGCTCGCCCTCTCTGAGCATGCATTTCTTAGTGACATAACACATTCAAGCTTTAAAGCACCCTTGTGGTTGTGATAAATGAAACAATCCAATAAATTAAACATTGTTCGAAGAGAGAGATAGCTGGTGAGTGCTGGCTGATACTTAGTTTACTTAAGAATAAAGCAGCAGTGATCCCAAAGCTTTGCTTCATGCAGAGCACCTGCTTGCTGCTGGTGGTGGAGCGTGAGGTACTGCGACCTGCTGAAGTTGCCTTGCAGAAATCACCTCCCTCTCATCTGCTTCTGGTTCCCTGCACGACAAGTGCTGCCACCCCTGCACAGCTGGTAACAGAGACATGGCCCGAGATCGCAGCCCAGGAAAAATCTGGGCGGGACAGCATGTATTTTAGAAATGCCTGATGCAAGTAAATTGCTGAAGCGACCCCTTTTTTGCATAATGGTTTAATTAACGACCACCGTGTTACTGTGTTTTACATGATTTACTGTGCTTTGCGAGGCAGGGACCATCTGCCCCCCTGACGGTTTACACAGATGTTTCCTCACTGGTACAAGGCTTGGAGAATGTCCCTTGCCTCGCTCCTGTGCTGGCAAACTCCTGCATTCCCGTGTGCAAGAACCAGAGATGAGGTGGATTTTAACCAAAACCCACCTTTGTCCAGTTCTGGAGCCCATCAGCAAGAGACAGAGGGTAACTGAAGAACTCAGATAGAGAGAGTGTAAGGTAGCCCCATGTAACACTGCTGTCTGTGATGGAGACTTTGGGCAAAAGGTGCATGGTCAACTTGCTAGTACCAAGTGAAATTTCTGGAAACCAGTGTGGTCCTTAAAGGCTGTTTGTATCCTGAGCTTTTAAGCTGTGAGGCAACAGGACCATGCATCTATCTAGACTGCAAATAATTTGCGGCGAGAGCTGTTTTTATTACTATGCTTCAAACAACACTCAGCCTATTGCTGGAACCAATTATAGAAATAAATTATATAATTTGTCTTTAGGTATCTCAAATATTGTACTGAGCAGTCAGCAGTTGAAAGTTGAAAGATGCCAAAGCCAAATTTGAAAATAGAAGGAGATAAAACATTAGATAATTCATATATTGATTATAGTTTTTCATTTTTTCTGTATCAGGCTGGTAGTATAGAAAGATACTTGTGTTAAAATATCATTGTCCTACAGAAGAGATGTTTTTATATTGCTTTCTCAATTGCGTTTAATAACATATTATATGACACGCTGTAGTCATAACACACTGTTAAAAAACTTCTGCAGATACAACATTTACTTTTGATTAAACAAGTGTGCTGGGAGTTCAGTGTATCCCAGTGTAATTAGATGTTATTATTTTGCTATTTTGGGCTACTTTTAGAAACAGAGAAAGATATTCTTCATATTTTATTAAACTTAAGATAAACAATTCATTCTTAAACAGTTTAGTGTTGAATAGCCCATACTGCTGCAGTTAAAAATAAATCGTATTTCTCTATTTCAGCAAAGTTTCTTGATAATGCCAAACTGCTAGTTCTCAAAATATAGATTACAAAGCAAGGTCCAAGATGAGCAAAATCTTTGAACACATAGCAGATATGTCATGTTGGAGACCCTACCAGTATAAACAGATAAAAATCCATGGAGCTAGATGAGTGAAAGGTCAGGGTTTTTAATCTGTTTTTATTCAAGAATTCTTTCCTGAACAGAAAAGAGAGGTGATCTGTACTGCAAGGCTGCATGTACAAGGGAAAAAAAAAAAGAGGGTAACAGTGAGATCAATTGGTTTCAAAGGAAAAGATGCCAGTGGGGGAGAGAAGGACAGAAGTGAACATGAAATTGTCATGGATAGAGAAGGGAAGGCAATTGCTTGCTAGACTGACAGACATCAGTGGCTGAGAAAGGCAGCACTTCTTTCTTAACATTAATTTTCACACACTTTGATGAAGATGTGTCTGCACAGAAGGGATTACGGAAGTCAGTCTCTGTTACATTTTGCAGGTTATTGATTCTTGGTGCATATCCTGTATACTTTGATTCTTGATATCCAGAAGGCATTTGACTAAGTCAAGTGGCAGGTGATGACCAAGATTGTGCCTGGAGGAGGTCAAGGAGAAATAGTGATGCCTGGGCAAAGCAGCACTTTAGGATTATTAGGAACTGGCACATGAGCACAGCCCTCTGCATCCTGCCCGTGGTAAAAGGGAAGTTGTCTCTATTAGGGTTACCAGGTCAAGGTGTCCTTGATGTGGATAACTTGATCACTAGCTTCTTAGCACAAAGTTCAAAGTTCAGTATGTATATTAGCTGCATATCATATAACCTCAGTGTGGCAGAGTATCTTTATCAGAATGATTAACGTTAGACCATGAGTGGTTGCTAAAAAAAGGTGCAGGAAAGATCAAAACAGTGCCCTAATTAAGCAGCACCCCCTCAAACAGATTTTCAGCTTCAGGGTGACTCTTCAGTCCATGCTCCTCTCCCTGCAGCAGGGTTGTTTGCCAAAGCTTAGAGGAGAGCAATGAAAGACAGCGATCTGCTAAGGGCCTGATTCCTGGAAGAAGAAAGAGAGGAAATTATCATTTGCAAAAGCTGGCGTGCAGAGACCCTGAGCCCAAAGTGTAACCAGGCTCTCTGTGGAGAGGGGGCTATTTCAGTTATGCCTATTCAAAGCCTGAGTTGAATTCCAGGCAGAGGTCCCACGGCGTGTAAAGGGCAAGCATCAAGCTCAGCTGGCATGAAGGTAATAGCCTGGAGGTGGAAGGAAGGAGATCGTTAGCTTGTAACTGAGAAAGAAGTGAAGAGACCTGCCTATTTCTTGGAAAGGGTGCCCTTAGGGAGCTGGGTGAGGTCTCAGGAGAGACAAGATGAGTGACAGATGGGGTCAGGGAAAGGTGAACTTCATCTACAGCTCATTCGAGGAACATAAGGTCACATTTATATTATTTGCTGATGAATGGTGAGATTTTACTGCACATCCCAGGCAGTCTACCCTGTGCTATTAGAAATTGTAAAGTAATTCAATGCGCGATAAGAGTGAAACTTGATACTTGTCAAGTCTGAAACCTCAGTTTCTGCAAAGAGTCACACCCTTCTGCGGAGACAGACTGTTGAATAATAAAAGCCTTTGGACTTGGCATTCCACGATATGTGAAATCAAGGTTAAATGTCAGATCCTCAGTCCAAACTGCTGGGGCTGCTTGAGGTGAGGTGGTCGGTCAGTCACTGCAAGGGGGTAGGGCATGCCTCGCAGAGCCAACTGTTTCTTCCCTATTTGTTGAACCAACTCCAAGGATTTTCAGGCGAACGGAAAGCTAAAAGCTCCTACTTGAGTAGAAACGTCTTCTCCCCCCTGTTTTGTTTACCTCACTCAAAAACTTTGAATTGCACTTTAAAATAGTTGGCAACGTGTAACCTTAGGAAACCACATGCCCAGTGTTCGAACATATTTTGGAGCTTTGCTAATATGATATTAAAGCGTATGAGACACACTGGCTACCATTTGGTCTGAAGGAAACAACAGATGCCAGGTAAAATAAGAATCCAGTGCTGCCAGTTGCAGGGCCTGGAGGAAATACCAGAGATGTCAATGGAGTAGAGGACGGTGATAATTCTAGGCTATGTCTACACAGCTTGTCAAGAACAAATAGGGAAAGTCTGGTGCACCTCCTGACCCTACACTCTGCATTTGTGCCACCGACTCTACCATATTTCTCAGTCAACCTGTTAGTATCCACATTGCATAAGAAACTCTGAGCTATAAATTTTATTTGCTTCTAGGTGAGGCATCATCATGAAGCACGCATGAAGGATTTCTTAGATGTGATTTGCGGCCACAAGGGCAGATGGGATAGATGGTAGTTGCCAAGGCAGTAAAATTCCGTCTCTCCTGTCTGCACAAGAGTTGCAAAACATCTTCACATCTTCCTTCACCCACCTGCCTGCATGTCCCTCCATTCTCCCCTGGATGCTCACCTGAACGCAAGTGTCAGAGGGTTGCTGGTGAAAGTGGACTGCAGTGTGCACCTGGACCACTCTAGATAGACAGTTAGACCCTTGGTATACAGAGAACAACTCCAGATGATTCTTTCTGCTGGGGCTTTGCATAGAGAAATGGAACCACAGGTCAAATTTCTCCCCTGGTCCTGGTAGGAAGCAAGTTCCAGTGGTGTTCCTCCACCAGCAAGCAAGCACACACTATAAAGCTGTACATGTTTTCCCTATCTCTAGGATTTCCTAGGGGATGGCACCTTATAGATAGTTGTCTGACCATTGAGCTTTTACACCTCTGCTGCATTTCAGTTTTTGGCCTTTCCTCCTTACTTTTCTTCTACTTTCCTCTTGCAGAGGAAAGGTTTGACTTCTCCTTCCCCAGGGTTTCCTCACTGTCCCTCCAGTGAGTTCTTAATTTCAAAGACCTCAAAAACCTTTTGTCCCCTCCTGTACCTAAGTCAAGTTTTAATGTCCTCAGATGAAGATCCTTACTGTTTCTTGAGAGGCAAATGAAACACTCCCAACATCTTAAATGCAAGATCCACATGAATACAAAAATTATGTGTGAACTGTTTCAGATGCTGGAACAGGAAGGCTGTTCAGAACTCCTGCTTTACAGAAAAAATAGCCAGAACCAGGGTAGCTATAGCAACACGCGTATCATCATGTTTGAGGGAAATCTAGTCCTCATAATGGGTAATCCAATCAAGCAAACAAAGCATCTACCTAAGTAAATCTAGTAAATTTATTAAAATTAATTTAAGATCAATGATATAGAAATCTTTCACACAGCATGCGACGATTTTAACTCTTCAGCCTCAGCAAAGAGTCGTGCTTATCACATCACCAAACTGTTTAGAAACAAACTGTTTCTTAGAAACCAACTTCAATTGTCAATCTGAGGCTTTATACACACACGCACCCACATTCCATAGGCATATTGTATCTGCTACCTACACGCGTGGCGCATGTGTATGTACTCACTCACACTTGTTAAAAGCCATGCTCCTCCTTAATCTCCATCATCACATCAGCAGTGAAATCCTCGCAGGCCACGCTGGGGCAGAATTCATGTCCTTCTGCTGAAGAGGCAAAGGCCCGTGGGCTTGGACAGGAGCCGTTCCTTGGCCTGCCAGCAGCACAGCCCGAATCCAGGGATGACAAGGCAGCTCGTGCTGGGGTGGAGCTCCCCCTTTACAATACTGACCGTCTTCCCATCAAACTCACAACCTCCCCTTCTCCCAGAGCTGGGAACATGCTTCCCAGCAAGTGGAGGATAAGCGGTTCCTTTTGTCTGAAAAGTAGTGAACAATTCCTAAAAGCATGAATTTACATTTTATGATTTTGGCCCTTTTTCCTTGCTGTTCCTCATTCTTGGAACTTCTTCCCTCTTTTATGATCCAAGCAGCCGCCCATTTTCATTTAAATCACTCCTTGAAACACACTTTCTCTGCAAAGCCTCCGGCTACAGATGACTGGATATGGAAGAAACAGTGTTTGAATTTAGAACAAGGGTTTTGTTTGAGCAAATTGTTTGGGGAATAGCCACTTTTTATACTGCACCTGATATTCAGCAGAGTATTAGCATGCAAACAAGGATATATTATTCACTAGTCATTATTTCATTATTCTTCTGTTTAAAAGAGATCCAGTCATCTAATCACAGCACCAAGGGAATAGGAACATATCACGTCATTTAGCGTATCAATTACAAGCCTTAAATGAGGATGAGCAAATAGTCATCATGAGCCGTTTTCCAGTTTACCTATTCTCTGGGGGAAGAACAAGATTCAGTCTGCAAACAAACAAACAACCGAGCATTTTTGGGTAATCTGTTTGCAATCAATAGCTGAAGCAAGTCTTTTTCCAGCAAGACTCTGTCATGGAGAAAAACCCATTTTAAAAAACAGGGGAAAAAAGTATTAATTATATAATTTCCAACCATCCCCTTTACTTGATCTGTGGATGGTGTTTTTTCTCTACATGTGTTCTAAGTTAGTTGGCTGTGCCATATGGGAAAGGTTTCTTGTCAATGCCGCGATATTCCCAATAACTTTCAGCCTACAGTGAAAAGGCAGATTTTCTCGAGCTGCAGCTCGAAAAGCAGGGGCAGAGGAGGGGAAGAGACTCCAAGAAGCGTTTGGGACAGAACCTCTGCACCCTCTACACACACCTTCTCCCATGTGCCCGTGCACGCTGGCACAGGCAGGCACGGGTGCACCCTGCAGCTCCCCACGCTTCCCTAGGGCTGCTGAAAGCTGGAGATCTGGGAAGATGAGGAGCCAGCCAGGGAAACGACTGCCACAAGCCTTTTTGGACCCACGTGGGATTCCTCGCACAGAAAACCAGCCATGGATTTACGTGCTACACGCAGCAGGCCAAATAACATTGTTGTGGGAGGAATGCCCAGTTGTCTGTGTGGGCGCAGAGTCTCATTCCCAAGTACCATAAATTCCTCCTCTGATCTGCCAAAATTGTGTCGATTCAATCCAAGACATCATTAACCTCGATAATCATCTTGTCCCTTTGGTCTCAAGGCTCTATTATTTTTCATCTACTTTCCCACTATCTGGAGTCCCAGAAAAAGGATCATGCTGACTTAACTGCTCCATCAAGGACTCAGTGGATGGGAACGGCCGACCTTCCCTGAGAAGAGCCCAGCTGAATAAAGTTAGCAGAACCATTTGACACCATTATTTGACACCAAATAATCAAGCAAATGCTGATAAGTGCCCTGTGGTGAGACAGAAACATTACGTAAAACAAACCAAAGCCTCTTGCTAAACATTGGGGTTCACAGGTAAATACTAGATGTCCATTCATAAGGTGGCACCAGGAGATCACCGTGCATGAGTACAACCGTTCCCCTGTGTGTCCCCTTCCCACCGAGACCTCAGGAGCCAGCTGCTGACTTTGGCCAGAGCTGTGCTAGGAGAGTACTGTACCACATTGGCCTGAATTGCAAAAAGTCATTAAAGGATCATGACTATCCCACCTTTCCAAACAGCAACTATGTGTGCGCGTGTGTGTTGTGTATGAAAAATAGGGCAGGTATGAAAAAACCTATGGAAAAGCTGAAAATCCTGTCCTTAGTACAGAGTTAAGATGCAAGCTGTCTTTAGTCTAAGTACATCTTTTGTAGTTTCTTTGCTATCCAAATCTAAGCCCACCCTTCCCTCTGAGGAGGTGAATGCTGCCACCGGTTTTGTTTGTGCACTAGGAGTGATGTATGTGCTGTGTTGAGCATTGCCTTATTAGCACATCCTGCAAATTGATAACCAGTGGTGTAAAGTCCTCACCTAACATTTATAAACACTTCCTCAGAAGAAACGCCAGGCACTCCAGTGCACTTAATTTTAGGAAAGCAGCTGGTCCAAAACAGTGGAGACTGTATTATTAGTCTCCCTCTCCGGGGCAGGACTGATCATGCTTTCTCATGGAGAGAACAGGCGGAGAGTTTAGGAGCAGCTTTGGTGTCATGCAGGAGTCTGGTTTTCACTGTACCAACGATTTGGCTGCCCAGTGAAGGGGAGGTGACCAAGCTTGGCTTCAGCCAGCTGTGCCCTGCTTTGGTGGCAAGCTGAGCTTGAGGAAAGGGTGAGAGGTACTTGGAAAGGTGAAATGTTTTCAGCTGTGCTGGGGTGAGGGGAGATATAGAAAAGTAATGCAATTGCCTTAATCGATGAAGATGAAGGCAGTAATGAATCGTTATGAGAAAAAAAACTATTAATATGCAGGACTGAGGTCTATGCATTCTGAAAGGCCAAAAACCCCATAGAGATGTCCTGCGGAGCTGAGCGGTACCAGAATAGTCGCTTGTATGTACAGGCAGACCTAAGCTACAAAACCTCTGACCCGAGAACACGCTCCTCATCCTTCAGGGCAGCGAGGTGGTGCCACCTGAGGACCGCCCCCCTCTCCCCCCTTTAATTACTGAGTGTGGAGAAAGCATATGGAAAACCTCAGGATGGGGAGGCAGAACAAAATGTCTTTGTAGAGTGCCTGTGCCAGTAACGTTGCCCTGCATCCTGCTAGGAATCAAGCCAGGGAGCAATGCTTCAGCGAGAGGCGCTCTGAAAGCCCTGATTCAATTTGTACCCAGCTCAGCTCCACGACTGTCTCTTAGCTGCTTCAAATTACGCTCTTTTTGGCAGCCCAGAAATTAAATGTTAACTCAGAGAACTGTATTAATCTCTATTAGCAAGGAGCTGGAATCTAAATAGCTTCAACCTGGGCTTTCTGGTGTGTCAACTGAAGCAACGTGCATTTATCCAATCTGTAAATCAGTTTGTCTGACAGAGCAGCCAAAAGCAGGTGCTACAAAAATACAATAGTCTAAGTGCAGTGTTTATCTTGAAATTGTTTTATGACTTTTTTTTTTTTAAAAGCCCCAAACAAACAGCATTATGACAAAAGCCAGGAATTAACCTGGGATGGATAAAAATATTAAAATAATTCAAAAATTATTTATTTTAAGCTTTTTCCCAATGTTATGGGTTACAATAGCATACTGCAGGCTTTCAGCTGCTATTGGACTGTTCCTGCAAGGGAAACTCCCTCTTAAAGAGTTCTTATCTAAGAGAAGAAGCTGAATTTCTTCACTAAAATACACCATACACAGAAAATGCCTGCTTGAAATCTAAACCCATTTCTCATGCTCAGAGAAAAAAAAAGCAAGAAGTGCTAAAATGAGCCATTACTAAGGAACCTGCCCCTAGCAAAAGTTGCCTTCTAATCACTGGGCAATTTATTGGTATTTATGATCTAGAGCATGGTGATTTATATTCCTTGTAATTTGTTATTCTACTCAGTGCAATGCTTGGTGTTTGTGTTATTCATGGGCCTTTTAAAATCTTATTTCTTTGCCAACCTCAATAATAGTAGCTGAGGCAGTAAGTTCCACAAGTTAATTATTGGTTGTATATAGAGCACCTTCCTTAAAAGAACTGTATTTTACCTCCATTTGCCTCCTAATTTGCTGGAGTGTCTCCTGTCCCTGAACTCTGAGTATGGCCATTTCCTCTATAAAGTTCATTATTCTACTTTAAACACATCTTCAAAAACCATTGGTTGTTTGTCTCCTTTGTGAGTTCCAGCCTGTGCATCCCTTTGTATGCAAACAGAGCCTTTGTGTGACCATTTGTACCACCAACATTTCCCCCATCAGCCTTCCCCTGGCAGGTTCTTGCCGAAGGTCTCCAGGTTGCAGAATTGCTTTGCCCTGGGAAAGTGGCCACCAGGGTGTTGGTAAACAGTAACAAATATTCCAGAATTCTTCTTAAATTATCTTCCTAATTAGGAAGCGAGTCCCTGAGCAGGGCTTTGGAGCAGCCACACTTGCATCATCTGCCAGAGCTGTCACGATGGGGAAAAATATTGTCCCTGAAGAGTTCCTGCCTGACAGCATGGACTGAAAGTAGTGCTTTGCTGGGGCTTTCCTCCCTCCCATGTTTCTCGCTGGAGCTGCTCCCCTCCTACTGCTTCCCCCCTGATCTCTCACTGCCCCCTCGTGTCAGGGGTACTTTCTGCTCCCCCCCCAAAGGCACAGGGGGCTGGTGTCACATAGATCCAGTGCCAAAACTGCCTGTACATTCTCTGTCTCCTCCCTGGATTTCCCCAGGGGACAAAAGGGGATCACTTGAGGCTGGGGCTCACCTTCCCAGTCTAATCCCAGCCCAGCATCACTCCATCCTTCCTCAGCTTGCATGGGCATTTAATTTCTCATTTAACTCTCCTGGGTAGTGGAAAACCTTCTTCCTACTTCATTTAGCCCCTGTGCCTGACCCCAAGCCCTCTCCCACCCTGCATCCCCAGCCCCTGCCCATGTCTCCAACCTCCTGCTGGTGCAGAAATGCCTCACCTATGCTAGAGCATCTCTCTACTCTTCATGGACTTGAGGAAGGGGAAGGAAAGCAGAGCTGTGGTTAAAACCAAGTAGACACAAATGACACAGAATGCTGTGTTTCTTGTGTGGTTACTTCTTCCATTGCTGCTTGCAAACTTTGAGATCCCACCATGAGAAGTAAGCTGGGCAGATATTCCCTGAAAGGGAACTCCAGTGTGACTATCCTGCCTCATTCATTAGCATAGAGGGCTGCAAAGAGCTTGGCCCTATGGTCATTTGGTTACTAAAGATGCAAGAAGTGTCACTGAAAGGTAATGGGAACAAGACTTCCTGACTCCCATTGTGTTCCCCAGTAGCTTCTCTGTTGAAAATCAACAAAGAGAAAGAGGTTCCCAACCTTCTCCCACTCCCTACTTCTCTTCCCTTTCCCATCTCCTCATTCCTCTCCCATCTCTTCTACATCCCCATACCATCCTCATACAGCCCACCTCCATCCACATCCCACCTCCACCCCTACCCTCAGGACACACTATGCCTGCCTGCAGTTACTACTGTCTCTACTTTGCTTCAGAAGCAGTGATTAAACAACCCATGAGTATATATTTGTGATGGTCTGCAGTAAATCAAATATCCATTTGGGCTAGACATGTCTGGTCTTCTAGTTAGCATGAAGTATTTGATGTTGACAGCTCAAGGTCTTATCATGAGTTTTTGTGTTATGGGTTGGTTTTTTTTTTCTTTTTCTGTTCTCAGCCCATTGCCTGGGTATAGTGATACCATTTTGAACCCAACTTTCAGTTTTGAAACAGTAGGTCTGAGTCATCCTGATTGCACTGAAAGGACTCCATAACTAGAAAAAGAACAGAGAATCTAAAATACATACTTTTAAAATAGCAGAGGTTAAAATTAAGCTCATTAATTTAGGAGAATAACCCAATGTACTTTTTAGTTACTTGGGCTGGTGAGATGAAACGTTTCAGAAGTCAAGTATTGTCCTGATATGATCGAATCATGCAAGAAGTACCAGTGTTCAGCCAAAGTCACTGGAAACCCCAGTCCAGCAATCCTGGGAAAGTGGGATGGGAGCAGTTGGGGCGCACTGGTGAAAAGTGACCCAGCTGCCAGGGCAGCCATGGTCAGGAGCAGTGACATGGGTGGACTCAAGGACAGACTGCTGTGTTAGGCCCCAGGGCTCACAGAGAGGGAGGACAGCGAGCCAAGGGTGGCTGTGCCAGGGACATGGCACCTGTGTTTGCACGTGCATGTGCATGAGGCAGGAGTTGTGGATTTGCAAGAGAGCTTGTCCCTGAGGTCACTTAGGGGTAAGCCTTTTCCCTTGAGTATCCAGGGAAGAGAAGTGACAAAAGCCCCTGGCGTTTGACAAGCCTGCCTTTTATTGCAGCTAAGTGCCAGAGACTCCAGGAAAAAGCCAGGAAGTTTTACTGATGGAGGGGCAAGATCTGTGCTGGCTTGGCTAGCAGGGATGAACCAGTGCAAATTGTTAGAGCAGGAGCAGATGCAGGATGCTGAGATGGGAAAGGGAGGATGGGGGACATTGTGTGAAGGAGGCGAAAGAAAGGGGCAATATGACCTAGATCAATCAGTGCCATGGCTTGTAAGAAGTGATGTGGTATCTGGAGACAAGATGAAGGAGCAAGAGGAGGCTCACAGATACCCAGCTCTTCCCTCTTAGGATCACATCTCCTAGGATCAATGCTGAAAATTAGTGTCAGGTTGGGAAAAGCCCTTTCTGGACCCTGTGATCTCACCAAAACCACAGGAATAACAGAGCATCCCATGGTGCTGAACCAGTCTGGAAAGTGCACAGCAAGCCATGGCAATCCTGGCTGCACTGCCCAGATAGCTGGCCCTGTCAACAGCATCAGCTGGCCTTCAGCCACATTATAGCTTGCTTGGAACAAATACCTGATGGTCATTTGGGGTGCACCTGAGCTACTGTGGAGGTGGGTACTGAGACATCTGGAGAAGCCTGTGATGATCAGTGGGAGTGTGAGGTACAGCAGATTACTTCAAAGCACAGTAATTGCAGGACCCCGGGAGATGCTGGTGGAAGACCTGTGTCATATCCCTGGCCCATACACAGCTGGGCACACTAGGCTTCCCACAGGTGGTGCTGGCATCCAGGATGTTGCAGACGGTGACCAGCTGAGGGTGGCTTAGAAGATGTAAGGCTAAAGAGGTTTCATTGATGATAATGTCCAGAACAGTTTGGTTGATACCATGGCTTGGTATCATAGACGTAGAGTCACCTGGTAGGCTAAAAGTGCTCATCCACTTCTGACCCAGGATGTACTTCCTCCCCAGACCTGGGTGTAAGCTCATGTCCCCATATCCTGGCATATCTCTGTGAGAGGAGCCAGCAAGGCGGCTATAGACACTGGGGCTTTGCAGGAGGCAGTGCTCCTCGTGCAGAGCTGCTTCATGGAGTGATGGGCTGCTGCACTGTGTGGACAAGTTGGGTGAGGGAACAAGCTGTCAGGGTTTTGCTGGGGTGTCGCAAGAGCTTGTGAAAAAACCTCACTGTGCTCCAAGAAGTGCCATGCTGTAACCAGCGTAGCCATGAATGGAGTATTCTGAAGATATGTTAAAAAGCCTGTCTTGCAGATATGAGTTACAAAGTAATGTAATGAAGGATAGCTAGAAAAAAGCCAGGACAACTCTGGTGCTACAGTGATGCAGGGAAACAGCAAGTTTGGGTGTACCACAGTTTTCTTCCTCCTAATACAATTCTTTATGCAGCATTAGAAGGAAAGGAACCAGCTATCACACCACTCCCTTCACCTAGAAAGAGCTCATAACTTAACTTAGCCAGTATTATATGTATAATTGATGAAGTATATTTGAGAGAGAAGCTCAGGCTGTTGTGTTCAGGCCAGGAGGGGAAGGCTATGAACGCTGACTCAGCAGGGGCTGCTTTACTCTGGAAGGAGAAGATTTGTCCGCACCCAGCAATTAAGATGTCATCTCTATTTGATACAGCAATCACCTCTGCAAACGCTCTACAGAGCAATTTTCCTCTACAAATGGACTTCAATCCTATTAATGTAACTATGAGAAGTTTTTCCAATACACAGTGCAAGACAGAACCTGTACAGCATGGAGGGTGACAGCAACGAGCCTTTCCCCATCAAAGAAAATACCCAGAAATCTGAAAGAAAGGCTGTACAATGTGAGCAAGCTTGACCTTTCTCCAGACAGCAGCAACAAATTACCAAGCTGAAAAAAAAAAAAAGGAGCAGCAGTCCTTCTAAGAAGGAAAGTGAGCTCTGGAAACCAAGTAATTTAACGTCCTTTAATGTCTCCAAGCAAGCTTCATATCGCTTGGAGCAGTGAGGAAAAAAAGGGGGAAGAAGAAAAATCAAATCACCTTTCATTCCCATGAGGAGGTCACAAGAGTTTATCAAGTTCAAAGGCTTACAGCCTGGTGCGGGGGCTAAAAAAACCAGCAGGGAGCATTCTCTCAGAAAATGATACATCTTTTCCCCTTCTGTCAGGATTTTTCTTTTTTCATCAGATGAAACTACTTATTATATTCAGTATCCTTAGAAAAGAAGGAAAAATATGAGATTGTGCCTTTTATTCATTTCCTTTAAGGCCTTAAAGAGAACTATAACAAAAAGTCTAGTCTACCTGCCTGACAGTTTCACCTCACAAAACATAGGAAAACTGTTTGTGTATTTTCTTTAAATTTTAGCTCAGTAATACAGGTTGTTTCTCTCTCTTTTTTATCCCTTCTTCCAGCTCAGACTTTCAGGCACACTTCTTGCGGAGTTACTTGACCTGAGCACTGAGGACTTGGGGAACACCAACCACCTGTGCCTTGTAGAAGGAGAGCCTCTGAAGTATCACTACCATTAGCAATGCAATCCTGCAGGTGAACCCAAATGTTCCTAGCTCTTTGTTTATAGGCACTGAACTCCCAGCAGCTGAGAGAGAAGCTTTTTTAAAAAATAAATGACCTTGCCTCTTCAGCAAATGGTGTAGAAAGCTCCCAATTCACTTCAATTGTCCTCTCAGCAGGCATGAACAAGGCTATCATAACATGACCTTACAGGTCAAAAAAATCAAGCATGCCTTTTAGGACTTCTTCATGCACTTTAGAATAATAACGGAGGGAAAAAAACTGTCTTGAGCAGAAGTTTCTATCATAGAGACATCAAAGCTTTTAAGCCTGGCCTATTGTAATACAAGATGATCCTAAAAATTGCTCCAAAACAACAGCTTGTTAAGCAGGCAGGTACTTACCTGTAAGGCTGAGCAGACTACAGAGCCCATTTCTACCACAATAGCTACCAGCTATTCTGCTGTGCAAATATGCTCTTCAGCTACACGGCTGCAAGTGAGCTCAGAGCTCAGCATATGGGAGAAAATACCCCTTTGGTCCTGCTGTAGCAGCTGCCTGCCATAGGGATAAGGTTTGAACTTGTAGAGGAGAAGCAGGGCCACACCTGGGAGCTCACTCTGGTTGACAATGAAGTCAATGAATGTCAATGTTTAGCCTTTTTTTTTTTTTTTTTTTTCCAGCTCACAAGTGTTGCAGCATCACTCCAACATTTCCAAAGGGCAGAAGAGATATGAACTGCCCGTGAGCACATGTTGTCTAGGCTTAAACAAGGGAAGGATGGACTGAAACAGCCTTTCTGTGGCTCTTAAGGCTGTAAACCTTAGTAATAGGAAAGTGATGATCTGTGAATGGGGTAACAGGAAGCGTGGCTTACAGCAGGACAGCAAAAAGACCCTTTCCAGCTCTATATCCCCATGGGAAATTTTGCTTTTGGAAGGCCACAAGCTATTGACAAATACATAGGCAAGACCTGGCAAAAGGCAATGACAGCTCACAGACCATCCATAAACAGCTGGAGCCAAATGCGACCTGTGTCACTGGAAAAACTTTTATCTAGTACCTGAGGGCAAGACTCACACTCTCAGGGGAGCTGCTTTATGAGGCAAGCAAGTCATGGTGGGGCTTTAATTAATCACCCTGTAGTGGGGTAGGAGAGCAGGGAAGCCCCAGGTCACCAGAAGCATTTATGGCCGTACCTTCACTAAACCCCAGCTACTGGGACTGTGGTTAGATGAGACCAAGTATGAGCAGGTCCTTAATATGACCCTTTGACTGTCTCCTGTCAAATGACCCCTTAGGATCATAATTATTGCAGAAACAGGCCCAGATCCCAGCTGGGTCTAGGATTGTGGGTGTATAATGCAAGTAAATCCATCAGCAGTGAATCCACTCAAGAAGGAAGGACAGCAAGAGCAGCTCTGAGGCCACCCTGAAAGGTTCCACCGCACACCAGGAGACACACTGCACCAGGTGGCTCACTGGCCTTGCTCTGTTTGTGGTTCCTCCTTCCCTCCATAGGACTTGCCCGAGCATCAGAAAAATCCCTCTAGGAAGCCTGAGCCAATCAGGCAGCTGGAAAGGTTTGCCACCTCCTTGAGGAGGAAAGTCAGGCTCATTGGACTGTTTTCCAGGAGGAGCTGGGGTTTTCTGGGCAGCTGCTAGGAAAAGGACCTGGTTGCTGCTAGGAAAAGCCAGGGAGCCTGGGGAGTGAGTTTCTAATGAAATCTTCAGTCTTCAGTTTAAAACGTGTGGTACATGACCCAGGGATGAAGTTGGGTTGGGAGTCAAGCTCTGAAGACGAGAAAATGTTTATTGATGCTGAAGCAGCATTCACAGAGGAGAGAGGGGAGCTGTGGGCTCTCACTGGTTATGGGGGACAAGCCTGGGAAGGGTGAGTAGAGGGGAGCAACACACCACACTGGTTTAGACATTGATAATGCTTCTGTGTGAGCCTGGGAGGTTGGAGACAGCGGGGTTTCAGTTGGTAGCACATTCTGGAGATTTTCAAACAAGGCTTTAGTAGGTCTGTCCTGCTTATCATCACCTCTAAGAGCTCAGGATTCAGATAGATAAGCACTGCAGAGGATGCATACTTAAACAAATGTAGAGAGGACTCATGTTTTCATCCATCATTTACAGGTTTCCTTTTTAACCTCCTTCAGAAGGTATAGACTCTGGACCGTGTGTGTTCGTGAGTGTGTAACATCTTCCCCATTCCGTTTGGGTTGTGATTAATTTAGATATAAGGCATTCAATATAACTTATTCTACCTATGTATTTCAATTTCTAGATATATCACATACAAGTTGTTCAAGAACATGTCTGTCAGGCTATTTTCTTTCAGCAGCTTAGAGAAGAGAGGAAAAGCAGCAGGAAAGAACATGTGGTGTTTTGAATAGTCATAATACTTCACTTTGACTTCCATAGACATTTTTTTCCTTACACCTGCCACTTTACCTTGAACCCATGGACTTAAAAAAACACATTATTAAAGGGGTTTTGTTTCTTTTTTTGCTCTCAGCAATGAAAAGATAATTGGAGGGGGAAACAATCTATTCCTCTCATGAATAATCTCCAGCGTGGGCCAGTGACTGCTCTGTGGTCAGCAGTCTGTTGACCACCGTGGTCTGGCTGTGTTGGCTGTGAGGAGACATGAAATTCTGAAAATCTCTGATGTCTTCCCCAAGAAGGGATGCCATGAGCTCCGTCCCAGCTGCTGAGGTCTGCTCCTGCCTTCAGCATCCCCATTGAGCTGGAAATGGGGCTGCCTGCAAGATGGTGGGAGCGAAGCACATTGTACCACAGCTCAGCACTGTGGCACTGAGTAGCTTGAAATGGTGGGAGAAGCAACCTATCCCAAAGAACACAACTAGCCCAAACTGGACTAGTACTGACCAAGCTTACTTGGGTTAAAGATGTCTTGAGGTTGCAGTCATCAGTCTTCCACCACAGCCTGATTATTTCCCCTTAAAGGTCCTCTATTTCTGATCTCTCTGTTTCCTGAAAGGTCCCATAAGTGGCATCACAGAAGAGGGACACCACCTTGGGGCATCATAGAAGACTTAAGTAGCTGAGCAGAATTTCCTGTGGATGTAACTAGGGGCCAAGCCACAACACTTCTGCTGGTGTTACCAATTCTACATGCTTTAATCATGTGCTTCTGCAGCTATTCTGTGCTTAAACTGTCACTGCTGGGAATGGTCCTGGTATTACCCAAGGTTACATTTTTATCCATTTTTAATATCATACAAGACCACATGAGCTTTGGAAACCTTTTCTGTAAACTAGCTTTAGAGTTCAATTGTTTGGCCTATCTGGATTTATAGGTGACCTTGTCTTTTTGGCTATGTGGTTATATAAAGATAACATGAGAATATATAGTACTTTGCTTGCCAAAGTTTTGTGTCCCTTTTTTGGAAGCTGCTTATGATTGAGGTCCTGCTCCTGCTTGTGCTAAAGCTACTAAGGGTTGTAGCATTTACTTAAGATACTCCTGTGCCCAATGGATTTATACAACCACTTGCTGAGATCTGGCAGTAAAGACAACTTAGCACCTTTAATCAACAAAGTGCCACACAAACATGACCCACAACACCTTTATGAGTCAGCAACCTGCCATCTGCAGTTTCACATCCAGGGAAGCTAGCATAGATGGGTCAAATGAATTGTCTTATTATAATAGTTACACGTTATAAGGATATAGTTACACGTTATAGGAGGATCCCAAGTGCTTCCCAGGACTTGGATCTCCTCAGTGCTTAACAAATACACAGCAGTCCAGATGCCTCCTCTGCCAGGTTTCTTTTGAAGCAGTCGGAACAGGGGAGGCCAGCAGAGGGGATATCCTGTGCAAACAAAGGACTGGAAACAGGGGTATGCAAGAATGAAGTGACTTGCCCAGGGTCACAGAGGAAGTCTGTGAGGAAGCAAAAATGTCCCAAGACCATCCTCTGTTCCAAGGAGGGAATCACGGCCAGAAACTGCTCCAAAACCAGGAGGATTTAGATCCTGGCCACATACGGCCAGGAAATTTTGAAATTTTGTTTCCTTTGGGTGACTGTTCCAGTTTCCCCAAAATTGCTACGTGCATTTTGGAAGTTGGACTGATACCCTTTCAGCAAAACACACCGAAACCTGGGAAAGGGCCAACAGAGGCAAGGAGGGCTCATTGCTGAGCCACAGGGGAGTGCACCTCACCCTGGTCTGAAACCACTGATTTACAGCTTCCTCGCAAATCTCTGGCATGTCTTCACCCTCTATGGGTAACCTATTTTCTCTTCAACATGAACCAGTTACATTTGTTATGCTGATAACGTATTTATCTCTTTCTTTCTTTGACCATGTTGGCTACCCTGACCTTGCAAAAATGAGATGAAATACCACACAGGGACCTAATGATTTAAATATGAGACTGCACATTTCATCTTGAAATTCAGATGATCTTATTAAAGTGAGGAGGGAAAGCAGACAGAACTACAGCCTTTTGTGTTTGGTTGGGTACATGTATTATTTATGATGCAGAATGAATGACTGATTGCCTTGAATTTTGATATGTGAGGCAAATGAACAAACGTTACCTCTTTATATGCAGTGCTACAGGAAAGCAGTTTCTTCAAGCCTCTGATGTGGGAAAAGCTGGATTATGGCACATTTCATGTGTTTAAACTGCAGCTGAAAGGTAAATAGGCAGAGCTGATTTAACCACAAGGACCCACAGTCATCTGTGGGGCAAATGTCATTATATTTAACAGTACAGCACCAGAGCTACATTTGCCTAGTGTTTGCTGATTAAAACTTCATGTAATGGCAGTGTGGTTACTGACAAAGCAGTGACCTTCACCCCTGCAACTCAGCTTCAAGGGCCACAGAGCTCTGCAACTGAATAACAAACTCATGTCTGCAGAAGACTTCAGTCATAAAAGTCAAGACACCACTCTGACTTTGATTTTCTCATAATGGCCATCAGGACAGCAGGTAAATTAAACTCTTTTTTTTTTTTTTTTTTTCTTCACACTGACAAAACGACCTCTAAATTATTAAGGGCAAAGAGAGGAAAACTGAGAATTTTATATAGGGGGAAAGGACTCAGGTCACCAACTTGCATACTCTATCAATAATACCATAAGTAATCATACTGTCAGCAGGTATTTAAAAGTCATTTCCACCTCATTCTTCAAGTTACCTTTCTTAGCACATAAATGACATGGCTAACTCCATTTTTTAGTGCAAGTAGAGGCTGTGAAACAATGTCCTCCCCTCCCCTCCCACAGGAGTCCTGAGAGCAGGAGGTCCACTGTTTTCCAACCACTGCTATACACAGTTCACTCATTTTTTTCTGTTACATACACTGACCTGCTGAGCATTGTCTATCTTTCTTGGATGTTTATGTAGAGCATAGAAAAATGGACAGAGCACCCACACAGATAGACTCGCACATACGTACTCTAGTGACATGAGTTTAAATAGAACCAGAGTTTACTAGGCATTTTAAGGTGAAAAGCTTTGCATAACTCCTGACTACCCTTAAAAGTTGTATTTCTCCTTCTTTTGCTTAGCATGTACTGGCTATGAGCGATGACAAATGAATAGGCTATTCTTCCACAAGATAATAGCTTGCTGCTTGTACATGGTGATGAGGCAATTTGGAGATACCCACGTGTGAACAAGGGAAGGATGTTAATTTCCAAAACAGAGAGATACTCAGTGACACCCAAGCTGCTACCAAAGCTTTATTCTTCTTTGGTAAAACTAACTTAGGCAGACACTGTAAAAGTAACTCTTCCTTTTGTAATATGTTATAAAAATTGACTCTCATGTTCTCTGTCCGCTGCCTCTAGATACCAGCAAATCCATTGCCAGTCAACGCCAGGTAAACAGACTATTTCACTCCCCAACAAAAGTTAATGAAAGCACCCCTCCTCCTCTTCCTCCTCCAAATTTTGATAGCCTGATCCAGTAGAATAAAATACCTGAAAAATCTCATTGAACTTTCTGCAGCTTTTTGACACAGCAAGGCACTGGTCACCATGAGGGTTTTTCTACATAGAAGGTATACCACTGCCACACACAAAATTGCAATTATACTGGTATAGTAAAACTGGTATAATTTCCCTGGGGTAGAAACAGCTGTACCAGTATAAAGATGCTTATTTATACTGAAATTTCTTTTTCATATAAGAAGGTGAATAAGCTTCACTGGTATAAAACATCTTTGTGCCAGTACAACAGTGTCCCCCAACTAATGGTTAAATTGGTTTATCTATTTCAGTAAAAAATATCACACCTCTAATGAAAATAGCTGTACCAGTACAAAACCTATGAGGGGGTGAGGCCTGAATAAAAGCTTTACAGACAAGCTTCTTTTTTCCCTTTTTTCCCCCTCAATGCTATAAGAAACATCTTAATAAGTAATCTGGCTGGATTTTTTTTGAGCACTGGCTTGGACTACCTTTCAGTGCTCACTGGTAAACATGGGCTAAATATTCAGAAGTTTGACAAGCAGGGAGGCTTCCTGGCGTGGTGACAGTGCTCATCGGGAATATTATAGAATCATAGAATTGTCAAGGTTGGAAGGAACCTTTAAGATCATCTAGTCTAATCATCAACCTAACTCTAATAAAAAAACTCCATCACTACACCATGTCCCTCAGCATCACATTTACTCCAGGGATCACAAATCAGCATCACAAATACCTCCAGGGATGGTGCCTCAACCACCACCCAGGGCAGCCCATTCCAATGCTTAATAACCCTTCCAGTGTAAATTTTTTTCCTAATATCCAACCTGAACTTCCCCTGGTGCAACTTGAGGCCTTTTCCTCTAGTCCTGTTGCCTGTGACTTGGGAGAAGAGACTGATCCCCACCTCTCTACACCCTCCTTTCAGGTAATTATAGGGACCGGTAAGGCCTCCTCTTCTCCAGGCTGAACAACCCCAGCTCCCTCAGCCTCTCCTCATAAGATTTACTCTCCAGACCCCCCACCAGCTTTGTCATGCTTCTCTGGACCTCACCTCAATGTCCTTCTTGTGGTAGGGGGCCCAAAACTGGACACAGTACTCAAGGTAAGGTCTCACCAGTGCCGAGCACAGGGGGACAATCATCTCTCGAGTCCTACTCACCACACTGTTCCTGATACAGGCCAGAATGCTGTTGGCCTTCTTGGCCACCTGGGCACACTGCTGGCTCATGTTCAGCCGAAGTCGACCAACACCCCCAGGTCCTTTTCTGCCAGGCAGCTCTCCAGCCACTCTGTCCCCAGCCTGTAGCGCTG
>BJBW01000278.1:157469-184172 GCA_004320125.1 Scolopax mira | reverse complement strand
ATCCAGCCTGTCCAGATCCCTCTGCAAAGCCTTTCTTCCCTCGAGTATTGCATTTTAATTCTTCTTATATTGGTTCTTTTCCCTTTTTAGAAGCAATCAATACTCTACGTGGATGGGGGCTGAGCGAGGAGCTGTGCTCATGATGCTGCCCTGATCTGATCCCTGCTCCCGGGCCCGCCGCCTCTGGGGCCGGTTTGGGTTTCCCTGCCTGGCCCTGCAGCTCAGCTGGGGGACGAGGTGGGAGCTGGCAGCCATATCCACACCCCACGGGCAGACAAAGGAGCTTCAGGAACCAGGCAGACCCAAACCACACGGCAGAAGCCGTTCCCTTAAAAACGTAAAAAAATAATAAATAAATGCAACCCTCATCATGCTGGAGACCGGTCTCATGATTTTGTGGGTCTGACTCGTGATTCTTCATCTCTGATAATTCTGCCTCACATACTTAAAAATAAAATCTGCTCTTAGGCACAGGTCACCAGAGCTGGGATGTATTTCTTACAAAACCAAGTTTACACCTTCCATCTGTTACTTCACTGTCCGACTTCAGTGCTTAACTGGTTTGCTGTTGTGCAGAATAACACTAGCTGCTCTTGGGAGAAAACTCCCCTAAAAATTAGCCTATTTTTTTCCTAATGGCACCCTTAGGTATTGGTGATAATTTACTGTCCTGGGCATATGAGACGAATGTGCATTTTTCCCACTTTTGGTAATGGTGGAAAACTTTCTTCTGGTTAAAGGAAAAGGTATATGAAGGGACCTGGTTGAAATTAGTTTTCCAAACCCATTCATATTGCACCCTCAGTAATGCAGCATGAGATCAGCATCCCGAGGGAAACAAGAAATCCTCACCTTTTGTTCCCAGTTTTGGGAACATGCAGCACGTTTTTACCCTGGGTTGGGCTTTGTGTGGCCCGTTAGCGCCAGGAAAAACACTCTGGAAGTGAGGTACTGCATCTTGCCGGAGACCACACAAACCTAAGAACAGCTCTTCTGATTCAATACAATAAAAAAAAAAAAGGGGGGGGGGTGGGGAGTACAGGCTGTCCCCAAGCCCTTTCTTTGCTTGTGCAATTACTGTGCTCACCAAGTTTTGACTTGTTTTAGAATCGGGATTAAAATCCCCAGTCTTTCTACTGTGAAAAGAAGGGCAAGTTGTGAGCTGGTGCTGATGTAAGGCTTTTCCTTGAGAACAGGACTTCTCCTGTGCTGGGTCACTAGTTGGGAATTTTATTAGCCTGAAATAGTCCCCGCTGCCTCCCAGGCACAGTATGTAACACAAGATCTACTTTTTTGCAGATCGTGCCCAAATGATTTAGAATGTGCAAATGATTTAAAACGATCCATGCCCCCTCCACCCGGAGCTGCCTGCCTGGGCTGCCGTCCTGTGTTTATACAGGGGCTAATAGAAAGATCCTTGTTAAAGTGCTGGGGTGCTGGTGAAGCAGCAATATCAGGAACATTTTCCTCTCAGGCCTTCCCTGGGGAGTAGCGGGAAGCATGGCTACAGGTGGGCAGGAAGCTGTAATGCAGATATAAGCTAGTTAACAACCAGGGAACTTTTACCACGCAGAAAATCCGTTTTAAATTTAGCAGCTGCATCCCAGCTCCCTCTTGTATTAGGTGTTGTTTGGAGACATGTCTAGTTACAGATACGAGTTTGTAGGAATATTATATAATACTTCATACTTTTAGAAGAATAAATAAAACCACAAGCGTACATTAAGGTGTCTGGTATGAAAGTCAGCTGAGCAGCTGCTTTCCCTGTATCTCTGAAGCTTGAACTATACCATGAGAGGTTGAGTTTTTTTCTTATTTGATCCAAACTTGCTGTATTGACAGGAAGCTGCATGACTTGGAGAACAGGGCCCAAATATGACACAGGAGTCCCAAGTTCCAGTTTTGCCTCCACCACTAACACCTTGGGTGACCTCAGGCAAGTCACCCAACTGCTTTGCTCCCAAACTCTTCTTCTTCTGACTTTTCTAGTTTGTAAAGGTCTTTGGGGCAGGGACAGTCACTCACGTTGTGTTTGCACAGTACCGAACACAGCAGGGCTCAGGAGCTCAATTAACGCTTGTATTTACAAATATAAGTAAATAGTAATATAAATAGAAGATGTTCTGCCTGCTCAGCATACTGCTGCTGGAAAGGATTAACCCATTCCAGAAGTCCAATGTCTTCTTGACCGCTTTGATGCCAGGACAAGATGAATAAAACATGCTACTCATTACTTTTAAAAAGCATTTGCATAAAATATATTGCTATATTTTACTACATTTTCCTGTTATGCAAGCCCACCTTTATGTGGTAAGATTTATTGCCAGCTAAGATTTATTGACTTATTTCAGCATGGAAATGACTATTAAGATTGACCTGTCAGCAGTTTTTAATTTAATTGCTCTTTGATCCTTCAGCCTTGAACATATTTGCATTTTCAACTAAGCATCTCTTGGCAACACTTGTAGAATACGGCAGAAACAGTAGCTGAGATGCAGAGTCCTAAGGAAACCTGTGAGTTTCTCCATTTCTGGATGTGTCCTGGTATTGAATTACTGCAGTTTTTCAATCTCACTTTATCCTTACAAGTGTGCTTTTCGGTGGCAATAATATTGCTCTTTGTTTCCATTCCCTGATCTTTTAATCCCTCTCTGAGCACAGAAGAGGTAGAATCTCAAAGGAACAATTTCCAATCTGAAACCAGAACAAGATATATCTAAATCTGCACATACTCTGTGGTCCCTGACCAAGTAAGCACACAGGCTTCAGCTATGGGGTAGGGGGATGAAACCTGTGGCTGCTCTGCACGGAAATGGTGTCTTAGCTTGCTCCTTAAAGCAAACATTATGAGGATGGATGATTTCTATGGCATTTTTATGGAAAAACATTACACATCACCCTTCTCTGTGGAAAAACCCAGCAGTAATTGATACAGGCAACCTAGTGAAAAACTGACTATTTGGAAAATGGGTAGAATGATCAGGACTATAAATGAGAATGAGGAAGGGGAACGGCCCTTTCCTGGAATGAAAGACCTGCTGTGATTCCCAGTTTGAACCTGGAAACATTCTCTCTAATGACAGATGCATAGGATAAAACTAGCAAGCTTTAACTTGTATAACTGGGCTCAGAAGAACACTTTGTACGAACACTGGCCCCAGCAGCAGTAAAGCAGTAATTTTACATAACACAGAATTGTTGCTAAATTATTCATCAACACATAAAAATGTAACTCTTTGCACTTCTGTACCACTGGCTATCTGCAAATTGCCTCTGACAGCTCCTTCCATAAGCTGGGGAGTTTGGAACATTAGCAGTGAGGCTAATGAATGAGGGGACACACGCCGTGCAGGCAGCCAAACCACCGCTCCGTGCTCAGCGTTGGCTCGTTAGGGAACGTGCCAGGTACACCCACCACTAAGCCCGGCTGAAGGACTGAGGGTTGGATTTAATCAGTGAAGGATCTACAGTGGGGACAGCCGAGTCTGGTCTTAAGCACATTAATTGAACATGCAGACTTACTTCTTGTCTCAGGATCTCTTTGGTGGCTTCCAAGATCCAGATGCATCAGTAGTTTCGGTGGACCTATGCTTACTGATGTGTCTCCTATATGTCGTTTGCACCGTTAGGTGTTGCTGTGGAAGGAAGGGCTGCAGCTCTTTGGGTCACATGTGCCTGACTTCTAGGTTTTGTCAGAAGGCAGATGTGTCCATTTCCCTCTCCTTTTACCATTACCTAAGGTTTAAGAAGGAGATGAAACTGCACAGGCTACTGGCTACTGGGATCTGGGTACTGTAGTTGCACAAAGGCTGAATCACAAATCACTCTCCACCTCACCTGCAGAGCCTTTGCTCATCACCACAGTGGAAGCACTCAGTTTGCCACCTTGAGTACTGGCTAAATCAAATCACAGTTTAGTTTATTGCAAGGCAAAAAAAACCCCCATACCACCAAAACACCACAACCAGTGGTGCCACCCAAACCAGAACCCTCAAGTTGTGACCTGCTTCCCTGTGCCAAGCACTACGAGGGGCTGATCCCGGGGCTTCTGACAGAAACTCCTCTGTTGAATGCATGAACAAGACAAAGGAAACCCGTGCATATTTGCACTGTGTTTGCTTTGTTCCTATTGCAGTAAACACAGGTTACGATGCAGAAGGCACTGATGCTCCACAGTCTTGTTCTTTCAATAAGGTTTCCTTTTTCAACTCCTGAATTGCCAACTGCACAGTGGTGTTTGTGCACGAATAATGTCCTCTTTCAGTCCGATGTTCAACTGCAACAACACTACGCTTTGTTCAGGGGGAAACTTTTAGGGCTTCGAGCACAATAATGACCTCAGAAAAGAGACATGGCATGTACATGGTTTTATCAGTCTATAGCCAAAAAAATAAAGAAGAAAAAAAGCAAAAGGAAAAGAAATTGGCTGAAGACAGCATTATCTGGAGCTGGATTTGACACTGCTTCCAGCAGTGACTGCGTCAAAACTTAGTCCCTGGCTTTCTGAAAGTTCCTATTGTACAGGACAAAAAAAGCTTCTGGTCAAAATGGAAAAGGATCCTGTGGTAAAGATGCTTTTAACTATTCTTGACTTCTTGAAACAACGAAGGAGACTATGTGTGTGTGTGCACTCCCCTACATGTGGAGTGAGTGATAGGAAGGAACAATGGAAGTCGGCTTGTTCTTAAACTCCTTAAGTGTGAAAAACATACAATAATCCTGTTAAGTAGTTCTGTCTTTTTAAAGAACTTTCAATATTGCAAAAAATCAGAAAAGTGTTTAAACAAGAACAAAAAAATCCTCAAATTGCTAGAGAAATGCAGGAGAATGTGACTTTTACCTCTGGTGCAGTATCATGTAGACTGTTACTACTTAACAAAATTATATTTGTTTAACAAATACTTAATAATATTAAGTAACAATAACAACCAAAAAAAAGGTACCTTTTTGCTCTAAGAAAGGTTCATCCATCTTAGCATACTTTGATGAACAACCCGGGGAATTCAGCTACATGGAAACTTTCTCCAGCCAAAGGAAGACATCAGCAATGAATCAAACTCCACACCCTACTCAGCAAAAAAAAAAAAAAAAAAAGCAAAGCAGATTGGAACAATATTGTACCAAATCCAGGTGAACATTACCGAAAAATCTTTGTTTCATTTTGTCTTCAAAAAAAGGAATTCCATCATTGCAAATGTCATTTTCTACAAGTGGGGAAATGGAACCATTATGGCAGCTATAGCAAAGGTAGAACATATTTTATTGTGTGTGCTCAAGAGCAACAAAAGGAGAAAGAATCGGAATAGTCTCAGAAACCTTAACATAAATCTCAGAGGCAAAGCATATTGATATATATAATGCAGATGTAACTCAACAGAGGAATAGAGATGAGTAGAGCAACAATATGGACAAACGAAAACTCTCAATATGTAAAAGTTGCTAATTAACTGTTGTAGAAGACAATTAGTTTTCATATTGCACCAAGAAAAAACAAGTTATGAATGTTTCATTCAGACAAACTGATTTAAGTCAAGATTTGTGCAGATTTTTGCATTCGAGTTAAACCATGCTAAGGAGCACCAAAAACCAGAACTACTTCTTTCTTTTCAGGAGACGTTAGAAGGAAAACATCACAAACTATTTTGGGGTGGCTTTTTTCCATTGTTTCACAAATGCATCTCTCCTTCTCTTCCATTTTCCTACATACCGACAAAATGCCAATTTCTGGGTGTGGTAAACGGAGCATAAATTGTGCAAATCACCTGTATGAACTGGGGAAGTTGAATCTTGCCGTGTTGGAAACTCTGTAGATTGATGGGCATGTCAAAAGGTCTTTTGGCCCAGCACTTTCTATGATCAGGATTAGCAGGCTGTCTGTACGAGGAGAAAGAACTTATAACAAAGTCCCGCAAGTCAAATAGCTCATGTAGATAGCCATTAGATATTTAAAACTAAATATCTAATCAGAGTGATTTAATGCTGGCTTTATGGTTGAGTAATATTCCAATCTCAATTTAAAAAAAAAAAAGTAAAAAAGTTAATAAAAACATGTAAAAAAGGGGAGACCTACCAATTTTGAGACATGATCACAGAATTGTCCAAGTTGGAAAGGACCAATTCCCCTGCTAAAGGAGGAACGCCCAGAGCACATCACTCAGGACTGCATCCAGGTGGGTCTTGAAGATCTCCAGAGAAGGGGACTCCACGACCTCCCTGGGCAGCCTGTTCCAGTGCTCCGATACTAGACTTCTCTAAGCCCTGAACATTGATTTATACCTGCATAAGGAATAAAAATACCAAATCTGAATTCTCCATTCGGTTTCCCTCGTGATACCATTTTTCACCTCATTTCAATTATCTTACTAAAAAAGACCAATGAATCAGGTACGAGAATGTGGGGAAAACGTAGGCTGATAGATAGACTAGGGACAGGGGGAGCTCACTCTCCTTCTTCCAGTCCTTCAAAAAAGACACCAGCTTGCAGATTATCCAGAGACAAGTGCCATAAAGGGACACGTCAGGGACTAACCTAGGTGGCCCGTATACCTCTGGACACAGCCTGTGTCTGCACTAGCTAACAGTGTGGATCAATAAGAGCAGATACGTAGATCAAAGTACTTGGTGCTGAGGACACCAGACACATTTCAGGGTTTTTCTTTTAACTTAGGATGAGCTCCAACCTCTTCCACCAACTGATTGCCAATTTGTGCTGCAGCACAGCTCCTGAATTTGTTTCATCCAGTAGGAACCCAGTTCCCTATTCCTGAAGTGTAGTAGAAGTGTGGATGAAGAGGGGTGAGGAGCTTCAAAAGCACTTGCCTAATATGCTCTAAAACTCTGACGCATGTTTACTTCCCAAATGAAGACACCTAAAAGCATTAATAGAAAGTTATTACACGGAAGGTCATACCTACAACTAGATTTCATTATAAATGGGTTTATATTAAAAGTTCCATTCCTTTAGGGTTAAATTAAACTGCTACCAGCAATTCAACAGCACCCAGATGACAATGTAACAGCACACACACCTCCCATCAACAAGAGAAGGGAATGAACGCCCAGTCTAGCTTCCTGCTGTAGACAGCTGAACTCCCTCTCCATTTTTTTGCTTGAGCTGTGACTGAGCCAGCAATATTTTTTGTAATTTTTTTGCTGTCACAGTGAAGGTGACGTCTCATCTTGCAGCTGTTCTTAACCTTATAGCTTTTTACCCATGGGAATTTGATACTCAGAAGTTTATCCATTAATTACTCTTTTATAAACTTTAGATCTATGCAGTGCCAGCACTCAGTCCCCTGGCATCGGAAAGCCTGGAGAATCTTATTATCCCAGAATCCAGTTCTGGATCCCTTACATTGAAAAGTATGTCCCCATACAACTTATTGCACTGAAGAGGCGTTAGTAAAGGGGGACTCTAGGCCCAGGGCCTTCAGGCAACAGTACGAACGAGAAGAAGGAGACCTGCATGCACTGAATTCTTATTTTTTGCTTTTATTTGCTGCTGGTGGGACTATCTACAGCATTCAAGCTTATAAGTACTGAATTCTTTCCCGCAATATAATTTTTAACATGTTAATATTTCTGATCTGAGCATGCTGAGAAGATTTTTAAGGCAAAAGAAGGCTAACCAGTCAACAAAGGGGATCTTATTTATCCTAGGGTGTGATAGAGCACCTTAATTCTGAATATATTAGCTTCCCTAATGAGGAAATGGATCATTAACAGTACTGCATTATTATCAAAATGTATATTACCCTGGCATCTTTATTCTAGTTGGTGATTTTTACTGTGTTCCTAGATTATTATTTGTGAGTCCTTTCCTGGCTTGAGGCATTTTATATTAGATCTGAGACATCAAACACAGCATATTGGTTTGCTTAAAAAAAAAGTCAAGTCATGTCAGTTTTTGGTTTTGTTTTTATTTGTGGCACTAACAGACATCAATATTTTACAATATATAATATATAGTCACATTAAATGCAGATGGCTAAATATTCTCGTGCTTTCAACATTACATAGCTATACAATTTAAATTTCAGCTCAAAAAAAAAAAAGTATCTGCCACCACTCCAGTCTGTGATTATAAAAATGCAAATGTACAAACTTCCTCTTCTTCAGTTACATTACAATATAAGAAATGTGAAAAAAGCAGTTTCCTTTGTCCTTTTTAAATTAATCAATTTAACAGAATATTTTCAAAATATGTACAACAACTACCAAAGTAGTTAACATTTGAAAAAGATGCTGCTATAAATACTCATGAGATAACATACAACAGCCATACGAACTGGACACAAAGGGCCAACTTACTCATGACCTGAACAAGAGACGACAAAAGTCTTGGTTACTGATATTAACCAGCTTCACTTCATTTTGCAGCACAGGAATGAATTCTGAATCTTGGACCTCTATGTAGTACTCTGAATCTTATTTATAACCTTCACATTCTGTTGCAAATAGAGATCCTTTAAGGTGTCTCAGTATTTTTAAAGTGCCATGAATGTTATTAGGGTTCAGTATATCTCTGCATATTAGCATTCTATACGTCATATCCCATAAGTAACTTTTCAATAGACACTGTCTCACACTCATTATTGATTGCCTGCTTTCTCAGAGCTCTTCCAGAGATATAAAGCCCATCTACAGCGTATGACAATTTAGGTCCTTCACAATGTACTGTAAGTTTTCTCTTGTGATTATTTTTATAGATCTTTATTCTGGTTTTCACCCTAATTGCTTGCAGCCCTTTTCCAAATCAAATAAGAAGCAACTAAATAGTTTGAAATAGTTTCATATTTTTAACAACTTTTCAGATAGCTAGCAAAGTCTTTTAATTTTGCCCAGAAACACAATTAAGTATTAACACAGGACTGCACAGTGTTTATATTCCTATTAACCTGCCAACAAGAATAGTTTATTGGCAACCTTAAATATTCAGAGGCAAAACAATTCCTTGGCACAGAAGCTTTACAGCAGAGCAACATATTTTCCCCTTAGAACCATTATGCAGAACACACAGAAAATTAACTACAACTTATTTTGGCTTGTAGACAAGAGAATAAACTAAACTTCTTGATGTTTCTTTGCCACTTCAGACCTTGAATGATGATTATGAGTGCATATGGGGTTAGATTTTCCAATTACCTGTTCTTTACACATGATTCAAACGAGCAGAGGGACCTATAACAAAGAAAAGCACATGATCATTCAAGATATTTTTAAACTTCCAGCTGTTGACATTGTTAAGCAAACATTCTCCTGTGGGGCTGTTTTCAAGCTTCATCTCTTCATCAGCTCCTTGAGACTACTTAAAGCTTATCTGCTTTTTTTCTAGCTGTATCTATCTGCTGGTCTAACAAAAGGTGTTACCTTTCCCTGAAAACCCACACCTCATACATCCTTAGCTACTAAGGTTACAATTCCATGATTACTGGAACATAGGTGATGTCTTTTTCTGTGAACTTTCTTCATTTTGTGGAATGAACAGAAATCCAGGCTGCAAGTACACAATATCTGACAGTCAAAATCTGTTCAGTATTGGTTAGCTGTCACTGGTCATAAAAATCAATTGATGAGTACTTTGCTTCCTGATTGAACGAAGGAAACTCCCAAAGGCTTTGATTCAGGAAAACACTTAAACAAATGCTTGTCTTTCTTCCCAGTCCTCGGGTCATCTAAGCATATACTTAATTTTAAATAGAGCTAGGGTGCTCTTCCAATATCAAAGTTACTTTGCTTTGATTCTATCAGAGAGATATACATTAACATCACCACAAACGCTAAACAGGAATAATGTATTTGTTCTAGTTTAAAACCTTCTTTTTTGGCCTTAGTATCCATGGCAGAAGCTTTATTACTAGGGAAAAAATAGGTCATGGTACAAATTATTAGCAAGGTGAAGAGTTCAAATTAAATTTTATCTTTCAATTCAAATAGAGTAACAGCATGCAAATGGCTGCCTCTCACTGTGCATGGGAACTAGAATCACTTTATAAGATCATTTGACTACCTGTATATCAAGCTCGGCCAACCTTTTAGTAGGGCCTCCTGCCCCATTCCAGCATACCAATGCCAACACCAACTGTGGCTTTGAGTCTGTAATCTCTGTCACTGCACCTACAGACACTGACGACAAGAAAGAGTATTTCTTCATTTACAATTATATATCTCTGATTATGTTAAAGGAATAATTCATTGCTTGACATAAAGGCATGGAACTAGGCCATGCTTCCCTGAAGACACTCAACATGCCATAATTCAGATTGATGCACTACTTGTTGGCAACTGACTTCAAATTATCCCAGGGTACACTAGGGACTCATTGTAATGGGTGCAGTAATTGCCTTACCTGGCTCTTTTGATTGTCAAGAAAATGATACACTGCATGTATCAAGAGTTCATGTGACTAAATGCTGACGCTGAACACCGGCGTGAAGGCTTGCGGATACTGTGATAGAGCCAAACTAATTTTTAAAGTTGCAGCAAGTAAATAGAAAAGGCTGCTGTAGATACAGCTAAATCTTCACTGGAAAACACATGAAATCTGTAGGATCTCTCTTGCACATACCATTAAAATGGTCTAAAGAAATCATTTTACCCTGAGTAAAAACCTGTTCTTCAGATACACAACTTGCCTCTCCCACTTTGTGCAGGCACATTCCCTGTAATATTTCTACCAAATCCCTGGGTACAACTCTACCTAAAATGGGAAGGTGGCATATAAGCAAAGGCAATTTTTATAGCTTCTCTTTGTTGGGTAAGATTTTCAATCCTGCATGGGCTTGTGCTGCAACTATACCTACAGCTAGACATCTAATGGGTTATTTGCATGTATAGTTACGGTTTTTTCCACAGATAATCATGGTAAATCCCAAGGCAAGTTACGCAGACACAAAAATACACAGACAATGATATAAGAATTTGTGAAATCTAGCTAGCTTGCTTTCCATTTTCTGTGATAGAAATAAAAAGTTATGTGAAATTGTGACAAAAGTTGCTTGATACAATTTAAGGAAAACACTGGTTTGCTTTTAACACCAGAAGCTCTGATGGTACAGCTCAATGACCTGAGTTTCACTCACCAGAATTAGCCAAAATATTTGGTCTCGGATCAGCTGTTTATTTTCTAGATCAACTGATTCTCCTTCTTACAGGAGACAGACCGCATGGTTGGGAAGCAGGCTCCTTGCTAGTGAGACATATTCATTTCTCAAATCAATTGACCACCACCAAAGGCACTAGGTCACTGGTTGGTGGCTCTACTCGATGGCATCTCCCTGACTTGCTGCTATATTCTGGAGGTGTTAAACTGCTGCCAGATTCCTGGACAGACCATTTTGAAAACTGAAGAAAAAAGGTTACTTCTTGCACATAGTCAGGTCTTTTCCAGTTCGGTAGGTTTACCCCTTTCTCCCTCTAACGGAGAAACATGTCTGTGTCTCTGTTTCCTTTGGGTAGGATCTGTAGTCCAACCACTTTCTGGCAGGTCTCTGAACTGCACTGCAGCGGGGATGAACCATTTTACTGAGCAGGCCCAACTGGGCTTGGCACCCTCAAGAATTTTCCTTCAGTAGCCTGTGGACAGCAACCGTGTGCAATGAAACAGAAGGTGTTTCTTCAAAACAAAGTATGATTTATTTGCCAAAACATGCACAGTGCTCCAAGAATGGATTAAAGACCAGCCAGGAGACCTATGTGCATACTGTCGTACCTATACTTGGCATTTCCCTCAAGTACCTATTTTTGCTCTGGTTTATTTTGGCTGACCCAGTTACAGCTTGTGTGGTGCAGACCCTGACTCTCAGCAAGGCAAGGTCAGCCTGCAGCAATTTCTCTCCTCCCTTCCTGCACGGTGGATCTTTTAACCTTAAAGCTCATGACTTCAGCAAACAGCTGTGTAATCAGGGATGGAGTGGAGGAGTTGCCTTTTCACAGATATTAATAGAGCTCAAATGTTTGTTGGGATGTTTGTTATCTAGGCAATTGGTTGCTTTTTACGTTTCATTCCCCTGACAGTCCTGTTTGATCTACTTCCATTGCAAATAACCCCTCATAAATAAGCACAAATGGAGTCCTACATAACTAAGCAATGCAGATTCTTCCCAGTTCCACACAATATTAGCTACATCAATGGGTTCACCATCAGAAGCCCTCGTCCCAAAAAACTTTAAGAAGACAATAGAAAAGGAACAGATGCAATTACTGATCTGGACTACCTACTCTGCTGTCTAGTGGCTGTAACCAAGATCTTCTAGAATGCAAAGCCAAAAATGGCTCTATGCTCACATGTCCAAATCGCGGCATCATAGATCTTTGACAGAGGAGGCAAAATAAGGAAAAATGTTTGCTTCAGCTCTAGCAGAAAACCACCGGCCAGCCACTGCCTCCAAAAAACTCAGTGTTCCTTGGAGACATTCTTCAGCCGTAAAGGAAGAAAATCCTGATACGTAACTATCATGTATTTTCCTTTACAGATTCAACTTTTGCTGTCACAAGTTGTCCAGCTGCAGGGAAGGACCAGAATCCAATTCTCAATGCAGCAAACTAGAAGAGATATTAATATGCACTGAATAGAAAGTTTTTGAGATATCTGACTACATTTTTACTTTTATTAGGTATCAAGAGCATAAGATCTTGGAAGTCAAATTGATATGATGTCTTTGGCATATACAAGACTTAGCTTGCATATCCAATATCTGAAAGGACAACACAGTAATACGAAAATCCTACTCTGTCTTGTACAAAACACAGCTATCTCTTTATCTTCACAAAAGACCTATAATAAGAGATGTACTCTTTTGTCATTTAAATGTCAAAACTCCCCCAAATTACTCTGTCTTGAAAAGGAGAGAAGACAGGCAGAGTATTCAGCAGAATACATCAGTATATCCAGCTTGCTTTCATGGCCTGCAGTGACTATCCAACTGTTTTGAAATAAATCACCAAGGATAAAGACTTGTTTTAACAAGTACAGCTATGGAAGTTGGAAGAACAAGGAATTTGGAAAGACCTAGAGAACAATTGCATGAATTATTCTTGAATGTCCAAATCCCGTTTTTTTTTAATGTAAAATAGTGAAGTGGGGAAACGAGGGTCTGATCTGGACTATTATTTCTTCATAATTTGTAGTCTTAGAATCACAGAATATCTTAAGTTGGAAGAGACCCATAAGGATAAATGAGTCCAACTCCCTGCTCTTCACAGGACTACCTAAAACTAAACCATATGACTAAGCATTATCCAGATGCTCCCTGAACTCTGACAGGCTTGGTGCAGTGACCACTTCCCTGGGGAGCCTGTTCCAGTGACTGACCACCCTCTCAGTGAAAACCTTTTCCTAATGTCCAATCTGAAGTTCCCCAGATACATCCATTTCCTTGTGTCCTATTTCTGGTCACCAGAAAGAGGAGATCAGCTCTTCCTCTGCTGCCCTCCTTGAGGAAGCTGTAGGCTACAGTGAGGTCAGCCCTCACTGTCTCTAAGCTGAACAAGCCAAGGGACCTCAGCCACTCCTCCTAGGAGTATGCATAGTATAGATGTAATTTTTCACATCCAAAATAGCTGCACATCCAAATTTCTCTTTGCATGCTGTTGTGAAGTTCCCTGAAACAGTGGTTTGTTTGTGCCATTTGTATGATTCTGTGGAATTTCTGTTTTATCAGAAACAAGATTTTTTGGGCTACTTTTTAATCTTAAAATTTGAATGTAATTTTTTGAATGACTTTAAAGAGGATAAGTAAGCAAGGTTACAGGCTATTTACACATTTATGGTTGGCATAAATCATGTGTTGGGAAAACTACATCTGCTTTTGTACATTACCTAAAGTCCTTGGATCAAAGTCTATTCTTGGATACTACATTATAATATTGGGATGACTCCATTAAGGAAACTGATTTGCTTCTCTTTACCAAGAAATGAAGGTTTTTCCTAACTCAAGGTTAGGAAGAACAAATTTTGATTGAAGAGATAAGTGAACTTACTCCAAAGATCACATTTGGGCAATTAAGCATTAAGCCATCTGGGAACTGACTGAGACACAGCTGACCACATAAGTGAAATATACATCTTCCAATTAATAAAGTTCAGACAGACATTAAAATTATCTCAGTTTTACTGACAGCTCTCAGCACATGCAATCACGGTGTGAGTGTTGGGAATGAAGGTCTAGGACACACTACTGAAAGTAGGAGAGAATACTTATCTCTAAATTTGCTTCAGGGTCTCATATCTGATCTTGCTTAGATTCACTGTATCTAAAAGACATTCAGTATTATCTCAGATCCACAAGACTGAAAAGGGCATGAAAATGCTTTCTAAAATTACATTAATGCTCTTGATGTTCTTTTTTTTAAAAAAAAGTATTGACTATTCATACGGTTGCATACATGCACAGGCATACTTTAGTCTTAATAGTATGTTTTACTAGCTGTTCAAAGGTTTAAAATAAACTCCTGATCTTTGATTCAATTAGAGAAAACAGTGCATGTACCTTCTTCTGATGGAAGAAAGAAATGTGTGGTTAGAACAGCTTATAAATGGGCCTCAAAGCAAAGCAAGCCTAAGTTGTTTCATCCTCAATAAAATAAAAAAATACATTTACCTTTTTTAACTTTGCTGCTCCAGCACCAGAGCGAATGGCCTCCATTAGGGCTTGCCTGGCATCCCCGAGGTTACCTGTAGCCATGGCAGAGGGTTTAGGAGCTGCCACTGACAGCTGAGTGGGAGGAGGTGGTGGCGGCGGCTGGGCAGGGGCAGGTGGAATACAAAGCTGCTCTTCCTGAGGGTCTTTTGCCTTCTGCAAGGACAGTTCCGCATTCCTAAAACTCTGCAGCTCCTCGGAGGCCAATGAGGAGATCTGTTCATGATGCAGTTGAAAGGAGATAATTAATATCAAGCATGACTAAACTGTAATTATTTGACATTTGATGCACTTTCAGTACCCCGATTTCCCTTTGTAAACACGTAGAACTTTTGTTTGCTCATGGGGTTGAGCATCTGTTACTACTCACTCACATCACTCAGCTGGGCTGATTACCCACATTCAAGGATTTGGCATTGACTTTGTCTCAGAAACTCATTCCTTCTTGACTGTGCGCTCCAGCATCCTGTAACTCCTCTTGGCGTATAAGGTAAGAGAAAGAGTTGGACTTGGTGTTCATTTGGAAACAACCACAAGGGTTTTGGAATCAGCAAGATATATTAAGGCTGCAGTAGCCACCCAGGAATCTCGTTACATTTTGCAGTCTGGGCTGCACAGAAATAATCTCAGATGGCAAGGAGACTCTTCTAGATCTGAGCTCTTAGACGTGGCTTTATTGAAAAAAATGTGGTTAAACCTAAAGTTTCCAGCTATACTTAAAACAAACAAACAAACCCCACAAACATAAAATACGACCAGAGAGAACAACATGAAAGCGCTGAGAACAAAATCAATTGCTTGCTCTTCCAAATGTGTTTCTGTGGAATTTCTGAAACTACAATTTCTGCACAAATTACCAGCTTGGAAACTTATCCTACTTTAAATGAAGGCAGGGGAAAGAGCCAATCTTTCAGCTTAAGTCAGCTTTTATGCCAATTGTCTCAACCAATACTTTTGCCATTAACAACATTATTAGTAATAATCCTGGTAAATTGTTAGTAATTAAAATGATTTGGCAATTATTAGGAAATTCAGTATCATGTGCCAAATGGAAGGTTTTCAAGCTGATGTATTAACATTGCTTTCTCAGAGAAACTGAGGCACAAAATTTCTCTAGTGAAAAATTAATGGATTCATTTCCCATCAAATAATCCACATTCAGAGAACTCCTATTTTCTATTCCTTCACTGTACACACACACACACAATATACAGGAATAATGTCACATCATTTGAGATAACATGAAAAGGACAACCCTTTCACCCTAGCACATCTATATCTTGCCCCGTACACATACAAACATGGTGCTTTAGCTAGCACAGGTAACAGAGTGTGAAAAAAGTATACGGTGTCTAGGCAGCTTCCTTTAAAATGATGGCAAAAGCTTCTCTGCTGGAGGAAAAGTCTCTGTGATAATACACCACAACTTCATTGTCAGAGCCTCTTTCACACAAATTTATTCCCAATGAATGCAGAAGGTAGTTAGGTATGTGTGAAGATGGCTGCTGCCCTGCACGTCCTGCTGTCAGGCTCAGAGGAAGCTCTACCTCACCTGCAGCAGTAAGATATTTGAGGGACAAAGTAATTGCCTAACACAGGCAAGAGATTCTTTCTATCTAATGCCAGCTCTCTGGATATGTGCTAATGGCCTGAGTCATTGTACGAGGGAAATGAGAGCCTCCTTGCCAAATATACATCCTTGGCTGGATTAGTGAACTGAGTGAAAACTAAGGCTAGAACAATGCAGGTTTTGGCTACTAGAAATAAGAGATGCTTTAATGATTAGGTAAATCTTTCAGATGGAAAGAATCATCCTACTGTAGTGAAAGTTGCTGTTCCATCAACATTAATTACTTGCCTACAAGTTCCAGACAAACAATGCACAAAGAAGCCCTACTGTGTGACTGGGATTGGATGCATACAGTGGGGAATGCAAATTTCACTGAATCAATCTAACTGCATATTCCTAAAGTACAACCCTCCCAACTGTGAAAATGATGGATATTTGATGTCTTCTATGTCCACTCCCTGTAATTCATTTGGATTTCTATGTGCTGCTTTCTCATTTGAACAAGTGTTAAGTTTTATAGCAGAGGACTGGACCCGATATGCTGTCTGTGTAAGTCAGATCTGGTCTTGTGTCATAGTTTCTCTTTCTTGTGTCAACTTTTCTCTTTGAAGCACAACGTTAGTTTATTCATATAATAATAACCCATATCTGTGTTTATTCAAAACACCCAATAGGAACAGATTGCACTTTTTAAGTGCACCATCTTAGCATCCCAATTGGTAGTAAGACCAATTGGTAAGACCACTTACCATCCGAATTTCTTACCTTTTTCAGCTTTGAGGTGCCACTGTGGCCTCTAATTGCTGCTAGTAGGGCTGAGCGCTCATTCTCTGGCTCAACATAGGAGGGTTTCCTGTGATTGCCATTTAACGCAATGTTTGAAACCTAACACATGAAAAGAATAATCCTCACATTGTTATTAGATATTTACTTACAGATAGTCTGGAAACACTGTTTAAAATATTTTCGGCACTTGTACCAGAATGCAAGCTATGGAGACTAGTCTGTCTTCTTTTGGGTTTGCTTTTACAACCCTCACTCTCACTCAGCGCGAGGGTATGTGCAGATAGTAACGCCATGCTTACAGATGCAGTCTCATAGCTCCTGAGCATGAAGTCATTGGCAAATCAGTAGCACATACTAACACAAAATGCAGTTTTCTTTCACTGGAGGTATTTACAAATTTTCTTCATGCTGTCTGTTCCTGCTTTTACATAACACACTGAAATCCGGGTTCATCTCATAGGCTAACCTCAATTATCTGTCCTTTATGGTGCATCTCTGCCTCCTCTGACCAGTGCAGCAGCCATGGTGTTGCATAATATACAGGCTGTGCAGAATAAGCACTGGCGTGGTCTGTATTTTGCCATTATAAATTTTTCAAATGCCTTGTGTACTCCATCTCACCAGCAACCGTACTAGTTATAAAACCTCTGGTGTCTGACCGGGTGAATATAAGGCTCTGCCATCTGAACAGGCTAAAAAAAGTCTCCACTTTACCTTTCTGAGTTTCTCCTTTCCCCCTGCTGTTTGAATGGCTTCCATCAGGGCACTGTGCAGTGATGTGTCTTTTGGAATTGGTTTCTGGACGACAGGTTTGAACTTCTTCTTTGGTCCAAAGATATTGGTCTGCACATTAACATCCAGTTCACTGATAGCATCTGAATCATTAAGTCTCTCCTCCTGTTCTGACTCTGCATTTGTTGCTGCACCATTTAGTGAACTAACTTGTACACCATTAGCAGGAGGCCATTTAGTGACTCGCAGAGACAAGCTGAGAGAGGATGGGACTCCTTGGAGATCGGGAGACTTGAGAGATGAGGCTGAATTAGCACGAGTCAAAACCTCACATTTCTGGTCAAACAAAGGACGTGTCTTTTTCTCTGCTATACTTTGTTTGCTGTTTAAACCATGATCATCTTCTGCACTGTTGTTATCCTTTGAAGAGGATTTAGTAACTGGGACACTAGCATTCTTTTTATAGAAACTCAGAGGACTTGCTTGATTTGGTGTCCTGATGTTAACTACTTTGCTTTCTACGCCAGAATTATCACCAGATGTAAACCTGTGAGATGTTTTTTGATTGCAAGTAAAAATACTTGAAAGTGTTTCTCTTTTTTCTGCCGATTCTGTTTCCACAGGGCTATATTTAGCCACAATAATACATCTTTTCGGTGAAGCTTCTGCTTCAGTTTTAAGCTCTCCTGCCCCTTGCTTATTTTCATCTTTCTCAAGATGTTCCGTAGTGTCAGACTTAAAGGTAGTTATGTTGATGTGTCTTGCAATGGCAGATGCAACATATTGACTTGAAGTTCTCCTTTGTGGCATTACAAAGGGAAGCTCCAGCTTGTCCTTATTAATGGCTGGGGCCACTGATGGTGTTACCTGAGACTGTGTAACTGGGAGAGATGGTCTGGTCCTTTCTGTCTCAGACTGTCTTTCAGCTGCCTGGGCAGTAACAGTTTGTGGTGCTACAGGTTTTGGAGCTGCAAGACCGACAGGTTTGTGTTCATGTTTTATAGCAAAGGGCTTGGAGTTTGTGGTGACTACTGACTTTTTGGGAAAATGCTCAGCAGAGTCATCACTTTGCTTTTCCATAGAACTTGATCTCCAGAATGCCTTCACTTTCCCAAGATGAATTTCCTCACTTTCATCAGTAGAGGTACCTGGTATGTGCTTACCGACACCAGTGTTTGGGCCTATAAGGTTACCTAGTTCATCTATCTTAATGGCACCACTAGAGAGTGAAACTCCTCTATCAAAATGTTTTACTTCAGGCTTGGGAGGGACAACTTTAAAGGTTGTCAAACCTATTTTAGGTTCATAGTTTGTTCCTGAATTCTGGGCACGATGACACCATGTGGGTGTTGATGGGACTTCATCTACATCAATATTTTTTGCTGGTGGCCATTTGATCTCTAATTCTGATTTACTTTTTTTCAGAGATCTTTCCCTGTTACTACATTCATTAAATGGATTTATCTTCTCTTTTCCTGTACTGATTTCAGCTGCAGCCTTGGAGTGAGATGGAGTCAGCTTAGATTTACATTCCTCAGACTTCATACCATGTTTGTAAGGAGTGTCCAGTCTTAAGTTCTTTTCACTTCTTTTTTCAAAGGAAGATGTGAGAGATTCAAACATATCTCTTCTCTGTTCCACAGGCAAATGACTGAATTCATTTTCAGATGGTTGCTGATATATTAGGTCCTTGGATATACACACAGCTCTAGCATCTGTGTGTCCCTTATCAAAAGAACCTGCGTTGTTATTTTTATTTGTGAAGTTTCCTTTATTAACAGAGTGAGCTGAGATATTTTGTGAAACCCTTATCTCTGTCTCTTGATTTCCATCTGAGTTAGAGATGCTAACTTCTGGAGCATCATCTATGATTGTTACTGGAACAGAAATGGAAACATCTTGGGCAGCCTCAACTTTTCTTGTTTGTGGGCTCAACACTTCATTGATGTACTCGAAGTCAGAGTTACTTATACCACCTGCTGCTGCAAAATACACATACAACATTACATAGAGGCACCATTTAGGCAGTAAGACTTTAAATCACACAAATAGACAGTACAAGTTTAAGCAGATCAGGTATTTTAGGTACACTAAAACTAACTGGAATATATTTGTGTCTGTATTACAAAAAAGGAGAGATCTGGGTCCTTTTATCGTCTGGTTACTGATTACAATCAGCCAAATATTGCTGCAGTCCTCCTGCTTCAGCCAGTGGGAAACATAGAAATGCAGCTGAAAGCAGAATTTAATCTATTGTTCATACCTTATCTTTGACTAACTTCTCTCAGTGATAAACATTTCACCACATGACTCCAAAGGAGAAACATTTCTGAGAAACAACGAACAACTCCAAATTATGTTTCCCAGACTTGGTTTGTAATAACAGCCCAGCTGAAGGATTTCCTTGAGCAAGCAAACAAAGAAACAGTACTTGTATTTTTTCTCCATTCTTCTCACCCTTCATTACTAGTGACTCCAGAAACCTCATTGTGCAAGAAGCTTAACTCTCCTCTCAAATTTGCTGGTACAAATCAAGGGTTACAACACAAGAAGCTGAGAAATTGCAGTGTTAGAGAACTCACAGAAATTAAATCGGAATCAAGTCCACTGCAGAAGTACTGAAATAAAGATGGGAAGTTTTTAAAAAGTATTCAATGTCATTTTGTGACAAAATACTAATAGAGAAATATTTATGAAGAGTAGGAAAAAGAGGAGCACAATATGGCATTTTATCTCTTCCCTCTGTTTCTTTTCATGTTTTTCGATTTTTAACTTTAAAATATGTCTGCTAATGCAGAGGAGGTAATGGGTACAAAAATGTCCCCTCCTTCTCCACCTCATTATGATATAACACAAAACAGAGGCATTGTTCATTAAACAGAGCTAAATTCACAATTGATTTAGCTTCACTGAAGTAAATGAAATTATATCAAATTTGGCCCATAAAATGTGTCCATAAACTGCTGTTCATCTCTTTTTGGTAGCAGACACTGAAATACAATGACAATCCGATAAGCAGCTTGAAAAATACTCAGTGTAAATCTATAAAGAGCAGCTGCCCCAGAAGCAAAGGGAGAGCAGTCACTTGGGGTGGACCACATTCTGCCTCAGACCTGTGAGTTGTTCCCAGTGATCTTAGTGAGAAATGTGCAGATGTCTCAGAGTACAGTTTGACTGCACCTCCTGGCTCTGCCTCTCTCTTTTGTACTTCAAGGTAACACACTTCCCTACCTTCTAAATCTTCATCCAGGCCAGCCAAAGTCTGCTGGAGTTGTGCAGCAATGAATATATCCTCATTCTCACGCTTAGCTGAAATGATTTCTTCATCTCTCCTGCTAAATGAAGAGAACAAAAAGGTTACGTCTCCCCTTTTTTTAGCTTTTCACTGTTGCTCTGAAACACATTATCATTTTATCCCCTCTGGTTCCCCTGGGGGTCTGAAACTCATTCTCCAATGTAAGAAAAATATGCAGCCTCAGAGACACAGACCACCACACTGAGACACCCACACCTAGGAATGGTCTCTGCGGTGCCTGGTGACCAAAAAATTAGGATTAATAAAGCCTGTTGCAAAGAAACGGTCTGGCCATCTATGATCTATGTATTTCAGCTGGGCTGCAGAAAAGCAGCGTTTGCCAAGACAAAGGTTTTGCACATGCATACAATTTTAAAGCAGACCACTAGCCATCCCGTGCACACACTGTGCCAATATATCTGCACCCTAAATAAATAAAAGTTGTATGGCAATGAAAAATAAATACAGTTAAGTGCTGTTAGACAATCACTCTGCATCCTGAGGAGAGGGAGGGAGGGAGGGAGGGAGGGAGGGAGTGAAAGAAGAAAGACGAACTAATCCCTTGAGAGCTGTTTCTAATAAAATATATCAAGGGGACTGATTTTGCCAGAAAATAAGTCCATGGCTTTTGATGAAGTTGTATAATGATCTAAAACAAGGCTGAAATCAGAACCAGTGCCAAGTGGTGTCTTGGCTTATTAAAAGAAAAAGAAGATGAAGCTAAGAAAAATCCTAACAAAAAATAATGAACATTTAAAAAATACATGTGTCAACCTGTTACAAAACAGTCCTTCTATTTCTTCGTAAAAAGAAAAAATCTTGACCATCAGAGCTTTTCTATCTAAGTCATTGAAGCTAGGATTTCAGATTGGACAATTAATTTTTCCAGCCACCTGTTCCTCACCTGAATTTAAGACATAGCTGTCTGTGACACTGTATCTAATTTTTGCCCTTGTGATCAGCCTATTGAAAAAATAATTTTTCATTCTGGTCACACCTAAACTAACTCTGGTCAGATGAAGCAGATTTGCCCTTTTCAAGATCAAACCCTTAATATCACAGCTATTTTTTTGGTAACAGATGACATATTTTTTTGGTAGTTTACTGAACACTAGTTGAAAAATGCCATTTTCTGCTGCCCTTTGAGATAATAATCTCAAAACTCAGGGGTGTTTTCTGATATTGATTTAAATGACGTCTAACACCACAGATTTCTTGTTTGTTATTTTACTGCTTGATTTTTCCCGTGCAGGAGCAACTGAAAGCACATGTTGAAACATCAAGTATTTTATTTTACTATTTATTTATTTATTTATTTTTAATGTCTTTTGCAGCACTCCTGGAACCCAATTCTTCTACTTGCACCTAAACTATCTTGCACTTATAAAGCTGAGTTAATGTGTGTGCAAACAGCAAAACACGCCTGCAAGGGAGCCTTCCAAAGCTTTTTTCAGATACACATCCTTTTTCCTAAACAGGGATAAATTCAAGGTGGCAAAACTATATATGGGCCTAAGTGGTTTCCTAAACTGGAATGTAAGACAGAAATGTGTATTGATTGTTTAAATACAGATGAAGGAACACAGTGCTCTATGACTGAATACAATTTCCTCCAACATCTGCCACTGAGCTGAGCTTTTTCAGGTCCTGAATGGCCCCAGAAGCCAACGTGAACTGATGATGCTCAGGCCCAGCAGCCACACTGGAAGACTAATGGTAAACTGATATTTTTTATCTCTAAATCCCTGCTGGATTTAGAGAAGGGTGGCACAAATTAGTCAAAATCTCCAGCAGAGGCAACTGGTGCTACTGAAGCATGCACACATACAGACACACGCAAATCAATGAGAACACTCATCTGAGCAACCTGACAAAAAGCTTTAAGCTTACTGCAACATTTGGATTGGGACACAAGTCTGGCAAAGAAAAAGCTTAAGTTGAAGGTGGCAAAAAGAATCAACCAACTGAATTCCATATTGCTTTTGCAGAGGAAATTTTTCCAAAATTAATAAAAAATACTTGCTCACCTCCCAGTGCATTTTGATCCATGTATTTGCAAAGTCAGCAAGAGCATTTTTGCTGAGAGACTCATTCAAACTGCACCGGCTAAGTAACAGGTCTATCCAGCATGGGAGGCAAATATTGCTTTCTCCATTACAAAGCTGGTCTTGTGGGACTGCTGTCCACAGCTGGAAGCAAATTACTAACACACATTAAAATTCTTTCTCTAAGGTACTGTGAAGAAGTTGTTTCCAAATCCTTCAAAGAAAAATATGTAAACCCATATCTATTAGAGAATAAGACCTAATTTCATGAACACCATGCCAGCTCACCATCTTTCTGGTATCTGATTGTATCTTTCTGTCTATTGCCCAACTGTTCTACAATACAGCCAAAATCTGTACTATTGAGGTTGTCCATGATGGACTTTCTCCAGAAAATAATGGAAACTATTGGCTTGGGAATTTTATGGGTAATTTATCTAGGAAAACATATCTTGGCCTGGAATAGGGATTGCTGCGTGCCAAACATACAGCGTGGGTCCACTGCACTGACCAGCTCTTTTCTCATGTCAGTCAATGAGAATCTTTCAATGACTCTTGTAGCAAAATTATCTTCTCCCTGAAGACGCAACAGTCAGCAGAGGTCTCCCATTATCCTCTGTGCACTTGTGCAGTGATTATACATAAAGTGCTGCTCAATCTTGCCTTCAATCTCCTTATCTAAACAACTGGGATAATATCCAATTCACAGATTTGTTTTCTGAAGGAAAGAGAACAATGCACTAAAAATGAAAGGATTCTTATTTACTTTTACAGAGTGAACTTCAGAAAAAAGCAGATCTTTTATTCTGCATTTCCAGATTCCTAAGAGAGCTATTGTTCAATTCATCTCCAAACTCACCTACAAAGCAAGCTAGAAGGTACAGATTAATCACAGGGCTCTTAAAATTCTTATCATTGGAAATTTAAAATGTGATACATGTTTTGTGAGATGAAGGTCTGGTAGTTTCCAGTAGCTCACATGATTTATAAATCCACCTAAGAGGACTCTTTCTCACAACAGTATTTGGGAATGGAAAACAAAAGAGCCTCCGATTTTTTTTTTTCACAGCCTTCTTCCCCTCTAATCCTATACACTTTTCTTTTGTTGACGGCACTGTTCTGGCCAGAATCCAAGAAAAATATGACTTATTCTGATACCATGTTTTTTTATATTATGGATAAACATTACCAGCGGTATTTTCTCACACACTTTATTTTTTGACTCAGGGAAGAACTTGATAACCTTTACAATGCCTTTCTGGTAAAATGCGAGGCGCTAAAAATACAGCCCTATTAAGTGTTTAGTCTAAGCTCAAAATGGCAAATGTACACATTCCCCGGAAGCCCGTGCACTTATTACTTCTATAGATTAGCAGAGATTTGTGCAAGACCACTGAACGGAGTAAAGTGACTACTAAACTACAGCCTTTAGTGCTCCACTGAGTGCCTGCTACAACGCATGACTTCTCAGCAGTCAGTTGAGCAGCTGGAGACAAAATAAAACTTACAGCAGCATTTCATCAAATTAGTGCCATGGGAGATGGACATTTACAGAAAGTTTACATTCTAAGAATGAGAGGAAACTCTCTGATGAACCTAGCTGGAAACACTGAATTAAAAAGAACCAGTGGTAAGACAATGGATTTGCAATGACAGAAGCTCCCATGTTGTTATAATTTGAGCAGCTTTACCTCAAATAATAAAACTGACCCAAGTGTCTTTGAGCACTTCTCAGAAGTTCTAGTGAGCCTCTGTATGGTGCCAGCAGTAGAGACCACACCTCCCACCGTAACTGTCTGGGGCTAGTAGACATAATATGGAAAACAAGGAGATCCATGTCCTGCTGGAGTGGCAGCAGGCAAGAAGAAACAGCAGTAGACATCTCTCAGCTTAACTGAATATGACCTGAAAGTCTCACTCATCTTGCAAGCTGTTTGCCATATCAAGACTTGAGAATACGGCTCCTGTGAATTTGTTACAAACTGGGAAGAGAAGACAGAGCCCTTACAAATGATGGAGTCAAATCCAGACAGGCACCCCATGCAGTAGCGTGCACAGGGACACAGTGACTGCAACGAGGCAGTTCAACCTACATGGAGAGCTTCAGCTTCTCACGTGGTGCCTTAGGCACTGACCAACATGGAGAGCTGATACGGTTACTCCAAACTGGGCTCTTTTCCCATCTCTGACAGTCTTCTCAGCCTGACACTGGGGAATTACATTAGCCTGTATGTGTGTATCCAAATTTGTCCTCTTCAAAATGAATCCACAATTTTCTCTTCTTGCACAAACGCTGGAAAGAGAAATTCTTCTACTTTGGGTATATATCAAGGTAGATGCTAAAGAAGAGGCTGACACTGAATGATTTTAAGTTGTAGAAAGTATGGCTGAAACTTTCTGAATATAACTTTCTATTCAATCAAGGCCGAAATATGTCATTAACTAAACTCAAAGTGTTTATACATTTGTTTTTGTGAGTGATGCAGCTAAGTACTCTAAAGGTGCAAGTAACTATTTTCCAGATTAAACAAAAGTTTACAAAATCTTAGGGACCATTTTTCCATTCTTTGCATTTCTTAGGCTAGATGATTTTTTTTCTATTTCTTTCCAAGGAAGGAAATACAGCATTAACAGAAAAGCAGCTACTCTAAGTGGTGGCCTTTCTCGTCTCCTAAACTATGACCTGACCAGCAATATTTTACATTTCTGCTGCCTCCTGTGAAGTTGAGCATAAAGTTTTAATGTTCAAATGACCAAAGTCTCTTAAAATACAAAATCTGTAGACTGAACAACAGTAGACTGAACAACCAACTTAGGACTGGTTAGGTAGCAAAGTCATCATTTGTCTTTGATGCAAGATTTCTGAAAGTGGCAGGCAACTAGGAAAAGGAAAAAGCACACGGTCATATTCTGTTGAATGCCAGATAACCTTGTTTTGTTCTTCAATGAGTGATTAAAAAAAAAAAAAAGCTGCACATACTTTTTGAGAACAAGTTACAGGTATCATTTCCATTCCAAGTTTTTTAGTTTGTGTTATGTTTCTAGTTCTCTCGTTATGTAAGTTCTGACTTACATATGTCTTTAGACTGCATTTATATCTGCGCTGAATAGACATCATCAGAGATTGAATTAAACTACTTTCCATTCCTAGAACACATAGGTCCAGTAATGCCTTCAGATATAACACCACCCAATTAAAAATAAGAACTTGCAATTACAGATGAGGAGGCAAATGAAGTCATTTTTCAGCAGCAACTGGGTTTATGGTCCTTTTCAGCCCCCCTCCATGGTTACTGGTCAAAAATCTGAACAGAAAGCAAATTTGCTTGGTATCATTGAGTGGGTTAATGCTAGAAATCTCTAAGCTTGTTACATACCAGGGTGACTAAAGCTTCCAGAGTCCCCTGACATATGTCAGTTTCAGGGTCCTGCTGCAGAGGCAGCAGCTTGTAGTTGCTCTACAGCTGGAAGCCTGGCCCTGCTCCCCCCTCCTTGCAGGGGCCTCTGGCAACAGCTTCTCCAGGGGAAAGCCCGCAGGCAGACAGCACTGCCAGAAATAGTCAGGAAAGTGGACTAGCATGATTTCAATCTTAATACAGCCACATCACCCATGCAATACAACATTGCAAGTTAAAA
>BJBW01000278.1:4967-157408 GCA_004320125.1 Scolopax mira | reverse complement strand
AAATATTCTACAGCTCCAAAGCATACGGCATCTTTCCAGTGGATGAGTTTAACAGAAAGGATAATCTGGATTCTTGCTCTATAATGACTGTGAATATTTATTACTTAACCATAATATCATTAGTATCTTCCCTCCATGAAGATTTGCCAGCAGAAAGTGCAGGAGAGTATTTAAAGAGTTTCTGGAACAAGGGGAAAGGGAAAGCCAGAGATAAGGAAGGAAATTAGCAAAACTATGTAAGAAGCAGAGGCTTGCAAATCTGTCAGACATCTGGGTCTTAATTAAGTAATTTTTCATCCCTGAAGTTCTCCCTGTCACTTTAACCCTTTCTCTACCTTCCTCCCCCTAAAATTTCATTTCTATTTTCAAAAAAGTAAGACGTGTGCCTACCCATCTAAAATAAAACCTACCTTATAGAAAAATAATAGATTAAAAATTTTCAGTATTTCTCAGAGATAGTTACAAGTGACATGCAATTATATAGAATGTGTTTGTGCACAAGGAGGTATATATAATATATACATTGCTATTTTTCATTACTGTTTTTCCTTCCTGCCTACCTTCTGCCACTCACTATTATATTTTTATTTCCTTCAATCAGCTTCATCACTTAACTCTCTCTCAGCTACAGACTTCTCTTTTCCTGCTCTCCTTCCTAATGGGAAGACAAAACCTTGTAACATTTGAATTTGAATGGGCTGAAAATTAAGAAGTAGTTCGCCCTACACTATCCTTTCAAGCTTTTGTTTTAAACTAACTCATCAATCCCCTAAAGTTTTGTAACAAACGGTGAGTATTTCTCAAGTGTGTAACAAAGAGGACTCTTCTCTCAGCAGCTTCAGCTACCCCAACCAGAGCCAAAGGTAACAAATTCTCCCCAGAGAAAGGCAGGAAATAGGATTATCCCTATCCAGATCCACAGCATGAACCGATCTCAGGAGGGTTCCCCCACCCCCACCCTATGCCCTCCACTAGCTGTACGTGAAAAAATATTCTGCTCTCATGGCTACTGAAACAGAAACTCAAGGGAGGGGAAAACCCCCTTCAGACCTTTGGAAGGTATTTTATCTCTTCGCCCCAGACAAGTCTATATTTATTTAGCTTTATAACTGCCAAGTTCCTTTTACATTTTAAAATACTTTTACTTTTAAAATATTTTAATATATTTAAAACCTCTTTAAAATAACAATAATAAAAAGTTTTGTATTTTAAAGTGGTTTTCCTGCTAGGAGAGAGGCTCGTGGAACCACTTACTTTTAAGACCCCTTTTAAAACCCAGTTTTCCATTGCTTGTAACTTTGAGAAGTTATACATCTTTGCTAGGTGGCAGTCCAAAAGCAATGATTTATATCATGCCTATGATCATTCTATTATTTCATTTCAGCCAAAATGGTTAAATGCCTTTCAAGAACACATTTTGGATGAAAAGGAGAGCTGCATTCTGATACATGAAATTCTGTTTAATGCTCAGTCCTCTGAAAAAAGAGGTCCTGCGTGGTCTAACTGGTCACTAGTCCACCTTGACTCTCTGTGCATCAGCTCTCCTTCTCTAAAACAGGATAATGCCACTTTTTCATCTCCTGTAAGTACTGTGCAGCAAATGAATTAAAAGTCTGCACTCCTCACAGATGCTAGTGTCACGAGTAAGATAAAAAGACCAAAAGGAAATTAAATAGTCCTGTGTCCAGAAGACAATTTGAACTGAGAGTAAACAGCAGTATACCTGCTTTATTGAGATCTTAGATTTGAAACTTAGAAAGAAAATAAAACAAAATAGAGTATGATCACTTTAACTAGAGACTTTATAATTCTGCACAAAGGGGTGAGAATTAAGGTTAAAGGGGGGAATCTAAGGTTACACAGACAACCTTAATATTAATGTTACCTAACTTTTGAGCGCGTGACCTAGCATCCCTAATAATATTATTTTAACATAGTTTTTAATGTGTAATTATTTATAAAGCTCCAGACAGTAGGTGCACATGATGCTTTATAGGCATATAAAATTGTCTGATCCCTGCCCCTAGGAGCTTGCGTGATGACACCACACAAGGGATGGGAAAGGAGGGGGTATGGGAGGACAGAGTTGCAACACTGTGAGATCATGAGATGTACTTACTGCTACATAAGCAACATTTCAGCTTCTCTGTGGTTTTCTTGTTACTCATTTAACACTATATATTAAAATTTGGTGAACAGATACATAACACAAAGAAATCAACTGTAAGGAAGGATATGAAGAAAGAGAACTATGTAGCACAGTGTTCAGAGTCAGCAGTTAATATTAAAACATCCACAGCCAAACGTTGCATGTAGTCAATTATTTATATAGGGTTAGCCCTTGGCACCTTCAGCTGAGGTCTGGATTCTGCTCCACCAGGCACTGTACAAACATATCATGAGATATGATAGCTGCATTATGGTTTTTACCATAAAAAACCAGTCAGTGGCTGAAGGGGATATCAGAGGCAGAGAGACAAAGGTTTAACAGGTCACAGGCAGCGCCAAGGGTAGAATTAGAGTGTTTTGGTACTTAATTTGATATTCTACATGCTAATTAATACATATGTTTGGATTAAAATTGCTTGAACAAGAATCCCCCAAAAAAGCAGAAGAAGAGTGCACTTGGAAGAGGCTCCCATATACTGGAGAACAAAAACATGGAGAAAAGATCCCAGCTTGGAAACCCTGGAATTGGGGAACCTTCTTTTAGAAATTTCTGTTTCTGTGCCCTGGGAGCTGAATAAGATTTGAGCTCTGCTGTGATTATCATTACTGTGTGTGCAAAGCCTGTGGTACGTGCCATTTCTGACCTGGCCATACTATTATGCTGCTACGTGCAGACAAACGTATTCCATGTTGAAGACTATGCCCTTAAATGCTCACAACTTTCCTTGACTTCAGCAGCAGATGAAGTGCAGACCCTGCTGTGATATTCAAATGCTATGAGGCATTTCAGCTACACAGAGACCACCCAGGCCACCCAGTAAACAATTCCAGAAACTCTAAGAAAAATTAATTTAAAACTAAATATACAATTAACCAAAGTAAGCAACATGGCAAAATACTCTTGATCTCTTGGAGCACAGGCCCCCTCTGGACCAAAATGAGGTAAGAACTGTGGACTGAATTCCGCTCTTCACTGTAGTTCTTCACAGTGCATGTGCAAAATACCACTTGGACTTTCTTTATACACCTTCACACTCCAAATATAGTTATTTTCATTTTAAGCATACTTTTCTCAGCCCAGAGAGTACAAAATTATTTTAGTATACAACATTATAAACTTTTAGGAATTAGTTATTTCACTGGGTGAAAAGCCCAAATCTTAGTCACCTTTACAATTTAAAATGACAGATTAAATATTTCCATTATTTATACCTTAATACCCTTTTTTCCGCAAACCTCAGCCCAATTAGTCACTAAATAAAATTTCTGACTTGAGTGGAGCTCAGACTCAGGAGGACTCCGATTCACTGCTGCTAAACACTGCTGCTTTACAGTAGCGACATGTTCTCCCAATTCCCTTTAGAATTGACTTAAATCATGGTACACAGACTAGAAGAAGATAGAAAGGAATGAATAAACTCCATGTAAAATTTTCCTTTAAGTTTTGTAACTCATGAAAGACACTTAAACCTCTGTAAAGATTGGTATCAGTTATTCACATGAACTGCACGCTGACTTGTTTGGGAGGCTGACTTGGTCCTGAAAGTAGCCCCTTTGTAACGAGAACTACATACAATCGCAGAGCTCTCAAGAGATTTTATTAGTGGGGTGGCAGCTGCTCTGAGAGTGGAAGTTGAAACTGATGAAATTTGGCTGTACTCAGAATTGATTTACATTCCAGTAAAACAAAAGTTTCATACAAATAGATTTTAAAAACTCCTTATCTTTTTTCATTCCCTCTATACTTAGGGAGTGGCTTTTGAAAACGTAGCAAGTTGACCTCGAAAGGATTTAGATGAGCACAATTTTCAAAGCTGGTTTGTTTAGAAACACAGGTTAGGACTGGAATTGGATTTACCTTCAAATATTACTGGCATGTTCAGACCATAAAGGTTTAAAAGATGTTACTATCAGTATCGCTGCTGTGGCAATCTGAAGTAGTTGCTGACATAAGATTAAAAGGAATCACAAATGTTAAGTTTCTGCTATACTCTAAAGTTGATCTGAAGCACTTCTGCTGTCCCAGAGCGTAAAAAATAAATAGCATTTATGAAAAATATCCACACTACCCAAACAACAACAACTGTCTCTTATTTCAGTCTAAACCCACTCTTTTTAAATTATGGACATATTGGATAAATACTGAATGTTTAGCACAATAAAAGCACAGAAAGGATTAAGTTGGAAGCCTAGCCCAACCTCTTGGTCCAAGCTGGGCTAATTTCTAAGCAAGACCAGATTTGGACTGGCTGAATTCTGAGAACCTCCAGACAGGGAGATTCCTTGACCTCTCTGGGTAACCTCTTTTACCACTTAACCTCTCCTGTTTTGAGGAATTTCCTCTTTATATTCAACTTTTATGTGCTTGGTTGCCTCTTGTCACTTCATAGTGTATCCTTGAGAAGCTTCATAGTCCTCCTGTTACTAAGGGAATGACTGCAATCAGATCCCTCCTCATCCACATCGCTTTTGCAAGGTGAACAACCCACCTGCCTCCTCCCCCTCTCATGCCTCTCCTGCTCCAGTGCCCTTGCCCTCTCAGTGTCTCTCCTCTGGACCTTATCTCTTGAACTGGAGGCCCAAGACTGGGCACTGGTACTAAAGTACCAGCCTCACTGGTGCTGAGCAGTGGGAGTAATCACATTCCTGACTGCCATGGGCAGTACACCACACTCTGATTCCAGCTTCCAATCCTTTGGCTCAGCAAGACCCCTGAGCAGCAGTCCTGCTAGCCAGCTTGTGAAATGTCTTGTTGTTTCTTCTACATGCACTCTTTCCGACTGTTAAAAATTTTGTGTGTGTCAAAGGTAAATCTCAATGCAATATACAGAATTATGTATCTTTGGCTGAAAAGAAAGATAGAGAGAATACTGACTTCCAAGAGGCAGAGTGTGCCACTTAATGATCTGAGGTCAAACTTTGACTAAAAAACCATAAAAAGTCCAAAATATATTTTGCTGATTAAGATTGTTCTTACAGAGCTTTGCTTTGATGCTGTTAATCAACATTATGGTAACAACTTTCCCCCACGCCCAATGTGCATGTGTGTTTTCCTAACTAGTTTAAATCCTGCATTCTGAGGAAAGTTGGGATTGCTTAGTTAACTTATAAGGCCCAATCTAAGTCTATTGAAATTAATGGGTTGCTTTTTTGGATCAGGTCTGGAATGTTACTTGCAGTTACTATACTAGCCTATCTAATTCTCCAAATAGAGACTGCATCAGGACCTAAGAAACTGTAAAAGGACAAATCACGAGAAAATGTTTTGCTGAGCAATTATCTGCTTGAGGCTTGATCTCGTCCCCATTGATACTGACAGATAACAAAAAGCCCTGAGATCATTCCAATAGGTTAAATACTGACTTTAGCCTAATTTATCCCTAATTTATTGCCTACTGCATGATCCGAGGTGAAGTTTTCCCTCAGAAATTCATGGAAGGAAATAACTAGGTCATGATACATGCTCTTATGAAGGGGCTACAGATCAGCAGCTGAATGGAGAGAGACCAGAAAGCACAGACTTTGTGTCAACTGAGAATTCAGAGGAATTTCTGGCTCCTATCCCATGACTCTGCAGCATCACACAGAGTGGATCCCTGTCAGTATTACCAGGCCACCCTCCTTGCTGGAGGCACAGCTTCCTATTTGGACAGTTTATATTTGCAAAATCCTATAAATTTTGGGTTCCCTTTGCAACCCTGCCACGAACTATGTGAGTTTTGGCAAATAAACAGTGTCAGAGTCACTTGTGCTTGAAGGCAGTTTCTAGTTAAATTCCAGGTTCTCGTATTTTCTTGCAAAAACTGCAGGAAAATGTTTTGCTTATTCAAAAATAAAAAAAAAAAAGGTGGGTGGGGGGAAAGGAAATATGCTGAAAAAAACCCCAAACCCATGGTATAATGCCAGTGGAGGTAAACATTAGGTGAAAATATATATGTAAGCACACATCCACAAACCAATCCCCAAATTTCACTGCATACAATCCTTTTCCACCTGGCTTTCAGTGGCGTGGATTTTCCTGTTTTATGAATTTTCCATTTTATGACCTGCACGTCATTTTTCTAGATCAATATATAGTAAAATTTTAAGTACTTCACATGCTATCAGAACTACAAAATAAACCGAACTGTAACAAATTTATTTCAGGTTTCTTGGAGAAATCGACTCTGGAGGGCAGCGAGCGGTCTTTTGCAAGAAATGTAACTACAAGTTCAGACAGAAAAGTGACCTTTGCTTGTTGCTACAAGTATGTCACTGGAGGGGATTTGGCAGTGAGCTTTTCACTAGGAGGAGTCACTTGGCATTGGTACTGGTCTATGAAAGACCAGGAGAAAGTAGAACTCGGTTTTCTTCAATGATTCCCTACAAGGAGGACATGCAAGATATTTTCCAGGAGCTGGCTGCAAATACATTTTTACCTCTGTGGAGCAGTGTCAGATCCCACGCTATCGCAGTAGGTGTTCTTTACAGGGCACGTCTCTCTGTCATATGCTGCATCTGCCTCAGCTGAGTCCATGTAGCCATTGATCAGCTTGATGTCTCTCAACTTCATACTGTCATTTTGGGAATCCAAAGATACAATGTCAGACGGGGAGCTCACAACACCCGAGTCTTCTGTGGTGTCCTCAGATGCAAAACAGCTGCTTTCTGATGTCGTTTCTTCCACCTCTGATAGCTCCAGAACCGTGTCATCCACTACATAAACATGATCATGTGCAGGCAGCAGGCTCTCTAAATGAAATACAGCAAGGGAAGTTAGCTGAAAGTCATCAGGACATAAATCAAACACAGAGCTATTCCTTTGTAATTGGAACAAAACCACATGAAATACATGTAGGATGTAGTAGGATGGAGCTCAATATTTGCATATAGGATAAAGAAATTTTGAAAAGTGACAAAAATTTTGTCCTCCTTTGATTTTAGAATGATGGTTTGTTATATAGAGTCCTATAGAGTTTGAGTTTTATAACTTTCATAGCAAATAAGCTCCCTTACTTTCATGAAGAAACAACTTTCCAGGGACAATTTCATAGTGAACTAGATCAAAGATTAAATGATGTGGCGCAAGAAATCACTGCTGTTATTGCTTCTGACAACATAATCTCACTAGTCCTCTTCCACACTCCCAAACAGGATCATGACATTTACAGTAAGAAGTCTACACATTTAGTTATTTATAAAGGAGATCAAGTGATATGCCTTTTGCATGTTTAACTCTATTAAAAGTTGTAAATTTTGAGAGATTAGACACAGTATAATTAGTAGAACTTTTTGCATATTGTTTTAGTTTGATTCCTATAAGCTTCTTGGGTTTTTGGGGTAAAAAATACTATTTTATTATATCCTTTATTAAATGTACAACTCTAGACTCCATCCTGCAATTACGCCATTAAAGGGGAACTCCCAGCAAAGTCAATAATTTCAATGGCTGAAATTACTGAGTGGCTGAAGACAGAATCCAGCTCAAACACACTTCTTTTGATCAGAAGGAATCAATAAAGACTAATCTAAATGTTTAATTTGGAATTATAAGTGTGCTACATTGTCTTCTTCAACTCAGTAGGCAAAAGGAAGATTAAACAATGGTTTATGGTCTGATCCTGCAGACAGTTGCGGTGGATGTTAATTATATGAGAAGTCTCAGGTCTACAAGCATGACTAAGATTGAAGGTACACTTGAATTTTTTAGGGTCAGAAACTACAACTTTTTGAAGCATACATGAAACCACAGGTCAATAAACATGATCAATGTAGAGAAATACTTCTGTATGATGCTGTATACACAAAAGTATTTTCTTCAAGTTAGAGAACTGAAAATGACTTTGCTAAAAAATGTCATAGACGTAATTTTGTAAGGGTAAAGCTTTGAGCACAACTAAAATAAAAATCAAACCAACATTCTCCTTGACTGAGGTTACAAGATGCCATTAAGTACTGAAATTGATTTCTAACAGCAAAAGCAATAAAATTCAGAGGGTTACAAATCAAGACTAAAGTTGTAAGTGCTGTCAAGCATCGATATTAATGATGGAAGATGATCCAAAGGCTCTATTGTGACTCTGGAAGTAATGTTACTTGATTATTTTGACCTTATTTTCTATAGCATTAGCTAGGTGCCAGATTTAATCCAAGAGACTGTTCCATCTAAAAATTGCAATTACAGGAACTAAGTGTGTCACTGAGTGGAGTATGCTCATGACAGAACTACAGTTAGGAAAATACCAGTGTAAGGGAAAAATATAAATAATCTGATGTTAAACACCAAATAGCAAATCCCCACAAAAATAGACAGTAAACAAACAGGTAAGAGTGTATGCCTGCTTGGATTTCAAACAAACCAACCCAGTAACAACCCACCACTAAAGCATTAGTAAAAGCTACAGTATGTTAAAACCAGAAGAAAGTAGGATAGAAAAGAAATCAATTTGAAGAGTGGAAGTTGAAGACCGAAAGCACACAGTAAGATTTTGAAGTAATGCACAATGCAGTATATCTTGGTGCAAATATATATAACACAGGCCACATCTATTGTCACCAGGATGCCATAGATTACCTCCATTGTATAGCTGGCACAGCAATCTATAACAAAGTACCTACTTCCAGTTCCTGACACAAGGATGGCAGGCTTTTCCTCCCTAGCTGTCTCTCTCATTTCCTCATCCTCTTCTTGTCTGCCTGCAACTATTTCTGCATCTTTCTGCTCAAGGATTTAGATCCTTTTGGTCACACAGCCTTACTTGTTCGGTGCAGTAACAACTCTCGGTTGTTTCCCTGATCTGATTCAGCAAGCTGCTGTACAGCAGGATCTTCATGCCCCAGCCCATTCTTCCCACATATTGAACAAACCAAAACCGATTCCCTTATTGTCAGGATCCACATGTGAATCAATCTCTTTCTGTTACGTCTGGATCTTGGCAGCTGACTCATCCAGTCCAGGCATTCAACAACTGTTTCGTCGTGAAGCACGGAACTACACAAAGACAACTTTCTATTCAACAATTAAATTCCCCCTTTTAAAAGTCTATCATTTTGTCAAAGCGCTTGCTTGATCTTTTATCTTCACTGAGAAGATGCATTAATTTTTAACACAGTTAACACGCGGTGGTGAACAGACTTGCTGGATGAGACAAACTATTTTGATTGCCACTACTACACATCTGAACATGAAAGCACACATAGAAAACACAACTGCTATGGTTCTGTGTTATGTTATCAACCTTGTTTCAGCAAACAGCAGCACTAAAATACCCCTGATTTAAAGCTGAGCCACCCTTGGATGGATTAAGTAAGAATCTCTTCTTCCTTCTACACACGCTTGATTAAGTCTCCAGTGGTGCAATCCAAAGATGGATGGGTTATTACTGGATACGACACATGACGTGAGGAAAGTCTACCTCAACTTTACTGAGTGGTCTTGACTCCAGAGTCAGAAAATACCTTTTTAAACTTTCTAATTCTACACAGAGAACTAGGTGACATGCAGTATTCTTCGAGCAGCATGATTCTTCGTTGTGATTTTTGCATATTTTTTCTGAGAGGGAGTGCACATACAGAAAACTACCACACTCTAAGCACAGTGTGATCACAACAATGGCAGCTAATGAGGTTATTTCTTGGTCAAATAAAGAAAAATCTCAGCATTTGTTTCCCTCTGTCACAATGCTAAGAAGATTTCAGAAGGGGCTCTGATCTTCAAGGCCTTACATAGACACGTGCAGGTTAAGAAAAATATTTGTCAAGTACTTCAGGATTGAACACATAAATAACAATTGCTTTAGATAATACACTACTGAGAGACTACTGTACCTCAGAAGACTGTCTGCATTTCCAAACACATAACAATGCCAAGATCTTTTTTTCAGTAAAGTGTGACCCCACGCACAGGCTTCAAGTGGGGTGTGATATTGAAAAGGGTGTAGAACTTGGCTCTCAGTCTCCAAATCATACTGAAATCTCTGTGGGACATCTCACCCACAAGTGAAATTGAAGAGCATCCCTCAGAGCCCTGCATTCCACTTACCTATGTCCTGCTCCAGGTTGCAGACTGTGCAAAGCCCAAGTCAGTGCCATACCAAGGATCTCCCCTGCTTAGCAGCAGCACTGCTGTTGCTGCACAATTAGGTCAACCACAAGTTACAAGAGCTTTCTTATGGGGGGGATGGGGACGTCTGTTTGCAAGAATGTTGTCCGTGATATTCAAGAGGGAAAGAGAAGAGCAGCTCATCAGCAAAGAATGTGAGCTTCTTGTTTAGCACAAAACAGATCTTGTCTCTTTAATCTCAATAGGCTGTAAGTAATTAGGGAAACACTGAACTCTGAGTTAAGAGGAGTCATATCTGCACTTGTGCAGTTTGATATCGCATATATGTACACATTACTCATACAGAATGCCAATGATGGGGAGACAGATAAACCTCACCTGGTTTAAATGCTAATCAGCACTTTCAGAAACGAAGATTTAATTCAATAAGCGAAGACTACCATGGGTAAAATTCTCACTTTGATTACTACTATGAAAATAACTACCACTGACTTCAAATGAGATTTGAATCAGACCTAAGAGTTGAAAAGATGCGTATCTTGCTCAGACTTACAAAATCAGTCACCAAAGCTCAAGCCATCACTCCCTCCGAGTCCCATGAGTACAGGATGTAAGTCTCAGACTGCAACTGTTTGCTAAGTGCTGTGAACTTCTGGTTTTAAAGCACTGCTGGTGGATTTACTGTCACATTCAGCAATGACAGAAACAGTATATCCAAAAGCATTTTTAAAGAGGTAACAGTTGATTTAACCTCTACATGGTGAATAATATGAACGTTGGTAATGGTTTGAGAGATGCAGAGTTCCTCTAATTCCTTTGAGTTCTTGCTAAGAGGTTGGTAATTATTTTCCAATTTCTTTCATCGCTTGTTCCACTGCCAAAAAACTTTCTTTTCATGGACTAAAATTGCTTTCCTGTAGTTCAAATGGTCTATCACAATGAAGTTGTAAAAAGTATTACAAATTTCATGATGTTAAAGAATATTAACTCTTATAATGATCCCCAAATTACAATATAATTATTTCCCTGACAGTACTTAAGACTTCTAGCAAGAGAAAGAAACAGCTCTAGTTATTTGTACTGGCAGTAAAAAGTTAGACCAACACAAAAGATCAGTATTAAATAAGTGTATGTATTTCATATACTTGGAAGAAGGCTGGTGGAAGAAATGGGAAAAAAACCCATGTATTATGGCAATGATTAAAAGAGATTATGAAAATGGACAACACAGGATTACTTTAGGAGTTTTCACACTGATACAATGTGTTCTGGTTACACTTTACTCTTGTTTCTCATGGACCAAAAACCTGCACATAGAAATAGATGTTAAAAACCATTCAGGAAGCAGTTAAAACACAAGACAGAATGAACGGACTTCTCTCTATTTATCACAATATGCTTCTTAGCATATTTGAGCCCATACGCATGCTTTTATTGTTTAAAAATTAAAAGAAACAAGGAGAAAATAAACTATCACTGTTGTACAATAAAAATAGCATGGGAGGAGGGGGGAATGGATAGAGCTCTGAGGTGGTCCTTCTCTCACAATTCCTGTAACTGCCTTGCAGAAAATGAAGGTGAGGCCAGGAAATGCTGAGGTGAGGAACCATGCTTTGCAGCTCCAGCCCTGCTCCAATGTGAGGATGTAGAGCAGCTTAATGTTGGCCCAGCTCATTTAGGTCACAGAATCAATTTGGAAAGAACCTCTGGAAGTCACCTACTTCAATGTCCTCCTCAAACCAAACATAACTTCCAGCTTAGACGAGGTTGCTCAGGACCCTAAGCACCTGAGTTTTGAAAAACCCCAAGCATGGAGAATTCACAGCTCACTGAGAAATCACAAATCATTACCTGGGCAACATTTAATGCTTCTCCTTTTATGCTTTTGGCATAAAAAGAATACTTTTTTATGCCAAACTGAAATTAGCTGCTACTTGTCACTGTTGCAGTCTTAGCCTTTTTCAGGGAATCTGAGAGTCTCGCTCACTCTTCCTTCAGATGCAAGACAGCATTCAAATTATCCTTACCCTTTCCTCCTGCAGGCTAAACAAGTCCTGTTGCCTCAGCACTTTCATGTACATCTTTGATGCCTTCTGCCAGATTGTGCTGCCTCTGCTCTGATTTGTCATTGTCTTGTTCCACAGAACTCAAACCTGAATCCACTTGTGGACAATGAACACAGATCATGGCAGCCAAGTAAAAGGTTGCAACCATTTTCCTTGATCTGCTGGCTATGCTCTTGCTAGTGCAACCCAGTCTGTGGTTAGTGCTTCGTGCTTCATCACTGCAAGGGCACGTTGCTTACTCACACAGTCCTGCATGTGACTCCCAGTTCTCATATAAGAAGATAGTTTCAGTCTCCTTCCTAGTCTTATGCCCCATGCTCATGTTTTTCATCAGGTTCTTTAATTGCAGTCATTCTTACTGCACAAAACCTGCAAACAGAAGTAAATCCATTCCTTTAAATGCTATCCAATAATAAAAATTAAAAGGTTCACAAATGACATGTCTCACCAGACATATCATCAGAAAGGTACGTATGGAGTATTATTAAATACACTCTGTGAATGTTCAGCATTTCCACAGTCAACCCCAAGCTAATCACTGTTAACTTAGCTACCTAAACCTGCTCTCCTATGGTTGAAAAATAAATGCAATGTGGACTCATTTAATCTGCATTACCAATTTGAGGCAGTTAAGCGCTTCCCTTGAGGTTAAACCCATCAGCTGTTAGTTGATATCGGAACACAAAGGTATTGCAACTTTTACAACAGCTTTTTTTGGCAATGGTGTTTCCTACACCAAAGGCAATACAAGATAGGATCAAGTCAAGGAGCGGAAAGTGAATAGCATCCCAGTCCCTCCATTGTTTTTTCCATGTACAAACAACTGTGAAGGTCTGGGCGCTAATGTTTGATTTTCCTTTCAAACCTATGCTGAAAATCATTATGAAGTCTCTCTCTCAAAATAACACCAGGTAAGACTGCTGCCTCTACAAGGACTCGAAGGAAATTACCACTTCAAGTAAACATCTGCTACCCTCTCCCATTTCAGACTTTTATTTTTACCACCTGCAAAACAAGCAAACAAAGAAAAATTTCTGAACTAAAATTTCTGAACTAAAACTTCTGCAAAGCTCATTTAACCTAGAATGCTGCTATTGATAAACTACTTTTCATCCTCTCCTTTTTGGCACTCTTTTGAACCCACCACTTTCTTGCTTCTATATAAGCCTTGTTTCATGACTCTGATGAGTCCACACCACAGCCAGCAACCAGCCTTCCTCATTCATAGGGATCAGATGTCACAAAAGCAACATGAAGAGCAAAACGTTCTTTGACAGGAAAAAGATCTTGTGTTGAAGTAGATCTTACCTCGATTAACTGGAGAACATTGCCATTTTGCTTGGAGAAGGATAGATTTTAAAAAGTGTGTCAGTAGTGTGGGTTGTTAATTTCCATTTATACACTTCAGGCTGGTGTAGTGGCTAACAAAATGGGATTTCATTACTCCTGTGGATTGTTTCTTCTTATCCATCCTCTCAGCACCTTAGTCCAGTCAGATATGTGATATCATTCTTCAGTTCCCCCATCAGTGCATCCATCATTTTCCCTTACATCACCTTCTATCTTTGTATAGGATAGCATCTGTAGTGTCACCTCAAGTCAGACAAAGCCCCGAGAAAATTAAATGTTTCATGCACAAACCACCTGTTTAACTTAGAATTAGGACAGCACAAAATAACTCCATTTAATTGACCAAAATGTGCTTCTGCCAAACCACCAAAAACATAAATACCTTTACAGCAGATTTTCAGCAGCTAGCTCCAAACATAGATATGAAAACATTTTCATACACCTCTGTGCTATAAAGATACAAAGCTCTCCTCTGACCCCTTTTGATGCACATTAACTGATTCCTCTTGGACCTCATGATAAATGGAACACCTGCTTCCCTCTAAAAAGTTCAAAGAACAATAGGCTTTTCAATATACTTTGGCTGGTGGTTTACTTTGGCAACTGTATTTCTGGAAATACGTTAACCTAGAAAAGCATGCTTCTTTTCTGAGTTTAGTTATTATACATTTTATTGCTCATTCACACTTGATTACTCTTCTATCATATTTCTCATAGCTGTTAAGAAGTCCAGTGATGTCAGTAGAAGACAGTAGAGAAACACTGCTTGGAGTACCTGAAGACTTTTTATTACTTAGATATTTTGCCCTCTGGAGCTGCTCAGCAAAGGAAGAATTATTCTTGCAGTGAACAAAACTTAGGACCAGAGTATGCTAAGTATCTCCCTGAAGATCTTGTGTGATACCCTCCACAGGGACATGGTGCCATTTTCAAAGGACAGCTCCTAGGCACTCTAAACACCAGTCTCCTATGCTGGGACAAGGGCAAACCGGGGGCAGCGAGGCCAGGACAATGCAACCAAGCACACTCACCACCTAAAATATAGCAAGCTACATGAGCAGAAAAAAGCCACAGACACGCTGCAGACGCACTTAAAAGATGGCAAAAGACAGACTTATTTTCCAGTAACACAAACAGAGCCAAGAAATCGCTGCACGGGGCAAGAATCAACTGCAGAGTACCATGAACTCCACTTCAGGCTCTAGCCATGAGTTTATCTTTTGCAGCAGTGCACACTGAAGCTCTCCCAGGGAGCCCAGGAGGCGAATATTGGACAGGTGGAGAACAAAGTGCTCACAGAAGAGCTCCACTGTCATGCCACTACTCCTCTTTGAACAGCAGATGGACTAGATCAGATTATTTCAGACATAAGCAGAGATGGGAACACTTAAGTCAGAGCGGAATTTGGCCCACTCTTTCACAGTCCTCTTGTGAAGTCAATTATCTCATCAATTGTGCTTTGCCCTGGGGCTCTCTTTCCCTATTAACTTGAAATACCAGGAGGAAGAAATGCAAACATGCCAGAGTGGTAACTGCATGTTATGCTCTGTACTGATCTATGGGTAGTAAAATGTTAATGGCAGTGTCATCTCTGGTGCTATGGTGAACAGAACCCTGATGCAAGAAACAGGTCATCATCTGATCACCCACCTGGAATAAATCTCCTTTCATATTTTGCGCTGTTAGTATCAGATCCTGTTTCCACTCCAGCAGTTGGGTTTTGCTACTGACTTCAATGGGAGCAGGATTGGACCACTCGCTGATTAAAATGCAAAGCTGCAGATATCTCCTGCATGGGATGAATCCCCACAGGGAAAATTTGTCTGCATTTTTATTCATGTGAAGCATTTTAAGGCTTTCATTTACGCAGTTCATTCACTAATAACGTGCATGCTGTATAATGGGGTACCTGATTAAGCACGCTTAAGTGCTTTGCTGGAGCAGGGCCATTTCTAGAATTTGAAGGTTTGCTATGATCATGCCCTCAAAACAGACAAGCTAGTTTGGAGAATTTTTCACCTAAGTTAATGGGCTTAATTAGGATCAGAATAAAAGGTCATTTTTCCTACAGCAAATTTGGAAATGTCTTTGAGTTTCTTTCTCTTTAGCCTCAGTTCCTACAGAAATTACGCTGAGAAGGTCACCCTCCAGTAACTTTTAAACTGACTGCCAACTTCTCCTGAATTAGTCAGGAAGGATAACAGTAAAGTTCAGTCCCAAAAGTTTCCTAAAGACGTAAAAAGGACAGAGCAAGGAGACTTTCTTCATATATGTGCTGACATAAAAGTTCATTCTCTATTATCTATCAGGGATACCTGAGGGAAGGATGCTATGAGCAACAGCAAAGCTTCAACCCAAATTGTGCTGGGTTTAGTTTACCAGGCAACTGAGTCATTAATGCAGACGTCAAAAAGAAATGCTTAAGGAATTACTTAATGGGGTCTGGGAGAAGAGAAGAAGAAAACAAAGAATTAAAAAAAGGAAAAATTCCCAAATCCTAACATCCATTTTGGTTTTGAAAAGCTAGAAGGTAAAGCTTATGGGATTTTCTCCTCCATCTACTTTTGCCCCTTTTTATCCATTATTATCCCCTTTCTTTCCCCTTCTTATCCCTAACTAAAAAGGAATGTTAAAAAAAAGAAAGGCACCTGGCTTCTTTAGACTCCAAAGAACCAGTTAAATTTTTCTTCCTGAAAACACCCTGCAAGGATTGTGTTTGGAAATTTTTTAGCAGGTGTGACTGGACACTTTTCCACTTTATACAGTACAATAAGTACAGTAATGCTCAAACGTTATCTTCATTCTCTTGATTGGTGATAAATTCAGTATGAGATTGTAAAACTCTCAGCGTAGAGTGGCCTCTATCAGACCAGCACAGAATCAAGCTGGTGTTTTGTTACTACAGCATGTAAGTTTAAGGACTTCTGTCTCCATTGCTTTCAGTCTGCTAATTTTCTTCCAGGCACTAATTTTAACTCCATGGAAAAACTGTAAGGACTTTCCCAGCGCAAGGATTTTTTGCGTAAAAAAAATGCTGTTGATACATTACCAAAGCCTTGTATTATGAACAGTGGTGTGTATTTAATGTACCCTGAAAATGAAGAAAAACCTTCTTAGTACAATCTGTGTTCTTTGTAAGAGCAGACTGAAGACAAATGATTGTATTTAAGGAACATGTGAATCCCATTGATTAGCTTGATGAATACAGAACAGGAAAGGTGCCAGGTACAGAGGAAGCTGGGCATGTCCAAAAGGGAGTGGAGCAAACAAGCACGTTACACTACATGCATGCTTTTTTTTTTCTTTTCTTCTTTTTTACCAAATGTTTTCATTTGGAAAACTTGGACTCAAAGTTTCTTTAATTGACTGGTCATTTAATCAGCATATTCTTCTCATTTTCTGATGACAAGCAGAGAAGGGTTTTAAAAGTAAAAAAATATAATTTAAAATAATAAATAATCAAGAAAATGTTTACATATGTTGCGTTTAATTGATGTAAGATTTCTTCTGGGAAAAAAAAAACCCAAAACCTTTTCTCTTTCTGGGGAGAAAGCAGGATAAGTTTTACCTGGTAAAAAAGATCCATACCACTCCTGAGCATTGATTAAACATGTCTACTACTTTCGGTAGTAGCCAAAAAGGGTTATAAAGGGAATATAAAGGGAATAAAACCAAAATACCAATGAATTCCTGCAATAGTCCCCAAAGTAATTTCTACTTGTAGCATCACCAGGCAGTGATACAGGCTCGCCCTTCTATAGCCTTCAGCAGTGCACTGTGAGGCTTTCTGTACAGGAAGTCAAGAATAAGAGTCTGTTTAACTTCTAAAATGCTTAATTTCTTACAAGTCAAGTAAAGTACATTCTTATCTTGAACTTAAAGCCAGTAGATTAGTTTTTCTTACAGCCTTTATAATCCTTATGTAATTCTTCATAATTCTAATAATTTAATTAGAAGAATTCTTAAATTTTTACATTCAAGTGTTGACTATTACACCTATAGACAAACCTTATAAATAGAGCTGTTGCATGTTTTCACTTAGTTAAGAAAAAATGTTGAAAATACTTCTCCATTAATTTTCTTGTTTTTACAAACTAAAAAACCACTTTCTACTTTACTATTTAACCTCTTGTCAAGTGAAAAAATTGAGGAAAGAAACAATCATGGAAAAGAAAAGAAGAAAAATTCTAACTACATGTTTTAAAAACCAGGTATCAATAATAATTTTCATTAGATGCTTGAAGTTAAAAAATCAGCTGTTGTGTTTGTTGGCTACAACAAGTAAGTAGATACTCCCCTAACAGTCTTTCACTGTTTATGGGAGGCTACCACATATTTAGCAACTTTACTTTCACCTTTTAATCATAATAGTCTTAAAAGAAAAAATAATATTTGTCTGTTATAGTCCTCCTTTCTCATTCTTTACTCCATCTTCCTTTGTTTTAAGTCTTTGTCCTCCATTATACCCCACCTTTGCTTATGGTACAGTAGGTTGGAAAGTAACGCTTTTATCCATGCCAGGAACCAATTATGGAATCCACAAAAGGAGCTGACAAAAGAGACTCTGTCTCTGCTCTCAGCCTTTTGCTCCCTCAGGCCCTAAAACCCAGAAGTGAATGTGCATGGCCAGAATTCTCAATTTCTTGGAAGAAAGTAGGCAGGCATTTTAGTCAGTGTTTACTGACTTAGAAGTGGTAATACGAAAAGCTGAATATGAGCATCTCTAAGGATGGACAAGCACTTTAGTATGGGTATTATCACCTACCTGGAACAGAGAATACAAAGATTTTCAACAGTTTGCTTTCTGTAGCTCTCTGTGCATTGCCTGTATTTGTATCAGTATGACCTTGCACTAAAAATTTCAATGCTATTTCAAATACCAACCTGAAAGCCTGATTTGGCCCATGCATAATGTGCAAATCAAGCATAACTTCAAATTTGTACCCAGAATTAAAGTTCTCACCACCTCCTCCTCTCTGCCCCTCCCCTTTCCCCCCATGTATGTACTTGGCTGGACACAGATGTTTAGTCTGGCTTGTTACTGATAAAGCCTAAGTCTCTCTACTTGTATGGGTGTGATGATTTCTTCCTATTCTGCGACTCAAGTACCACAGAGTACGTTTAAGATGCCACTGAGTTATTAAAGGTATGGCTCACAGAGTTAAACTGCTCTTATTTTGGCTAAGGAAGAAGAAAACAGGGAACTTGGTTTCACTTAGAATAAACATTCACAATTTATCCACAGGCCACATGGATTGCAGAGTTGGGCTGCAAGGGAATTAGAAGAGCAACGTCTTTACATTTAGTCCGGATAAGATGTATGAAGCTAAGGTTTATTCCACACTCTATGAAATAGGTAAATAATCAGTTAAAAACTTAAATATCAGAAATGAGGTTAAAAAGACTATTTGATTTACTCGAGTCTAGTCCTATACTTAATGTAACCAGAAAAGATTTTGTTATATTCAAAGAAATTGCTCTCTCTTACAATAGGACTGACTTCTGGCTCAAAGTCTGCAATATCACAGCTAATATTTCCAATACCATGGCAGGCAGCAGAATGAACATGTAAGGGAATAAAAACTACCCCCTTTCCAACTAGTATTACCTTTATCCAGGGTAAAGGTTTCCTTCTTCATGACTTTCTCAAGGCATATTCTTATTAGAACTGAACAGGAAAAAAGTATCTTTCATGTTCAAGAAATATTCAAGCACTCAGTAGTTAATACCTATTCAGTATGTTATCAACTTCTAAAGTAATTCACTCTTGCTACTGGGCTTGATCCTTTCAACAGTCATTCACCACTTGAAAACAGAGCATCACAGAAAAATATGCAATAAACAAAGAATAAAGAATGAAGCAGCTGATTCTTGTATAGAAAAATACAAGATCACCCTTCACCTCCTCAGCAAGAATTAGCAGAGTTTATTACGTGTAAGCGCTTCTGGATAAACAAAGAATTAATTGTTACTTTTTGTTCTGTTGTCTTCTTATGAATTGTAACAGTAGGCTTCTCTAGCCATACAGAAGCATACCGCATACGCACATACCGCATATGCACATATAGCATGCAGACTATACATGAGATATCTGAATAAGAAGCATGTAAACAGTGACAGCAAGTTTTTCTCACTGTCCTAGAAGGGGGAGTTCATAGTTTTGCAATGACATTAGAAAACAACATGGCTGTAATTTTGGAGGGATGGAATAACTTACATTCTATCTTCTAAAATAACATGTATTTTAGTATGGAAAGTTAAATGGTGCCTAGTGCATGTACTAAATATATATTGAGAGTCATGGCAGTGACTGGAAGCCAAATTCAGAAGACAGAACTGCTGTCTTATACACACACCCAGAGCCCAACTCTTGCAAAGAGGCATATACCAGTCTGGAACAATAAAGAGGGCTTAAAGTGGGCTGTAAACAAACGATGAGGGCATAAGAATCATGATTACAGAGTTTACTTTACAAATGCAGAATACAGGGACAGATGATGGGCATATGATAGATTGCACAGCCATATGTTTAATAAATAAATGCATCATAGGCCTTTGCAATTCATCATATAACTTGGACTAGATAATTTCTCTACCAATCACTCTTTCTTGGCACTTATTCGAGCACTCCAGATGCCACAGAGAGCTTTAAATACTTCCAGTTAAAAATGAACAAAAAGAGAAATATTTCCTTTTCCCATTCATATATTTAGAATATTCTCTCCATATTTTACCTGCCCAGAATAAGTTTCAGATCTGGACCAGTAGCACATTTTCTAAAGATAAAAATGGAATGATTTCAAAGTTTATAGCCCTGCCCCTGGAAAAGAAAAAATCCAGCTGCTCAGTAAGAACGACAACATTCATTTTAATCCTAAGGAAAGAAAAAAAGAAAGCATTATGTGCATAAGAGACATGTAAGGAAGTTTGGAGAGTCTCTGTATCCTAGATTTTAGTCTCTGAAGGACTGAGTTGCTGGTAACGAAGTTATTTGTTGTGAAAGAGAATGGGTACTAAAACAATCTGCTCATGCTTTTAAAATGCTAAAACTCAAGCTGATAAACCTTTCTAGCAGAACAGGTCTTTCTATATTGGCACTAACCCTGACCTATTCCTGTGCGCTTGTTCTTAAGCACATACACCACATACACCTTGGACACAGCTGCCATAAATATACAGGCAGTATCTATATAATATAGAAGCCAAATCAACATGCCACTACCCTTTGCAAGAATGCCTAGAGTAAAAATTTGATCTTATGTTTGGAAGAAGCCATCACAGTGGCATCACCTGCAAATATAATTTTACCTTCATTTTCCTAATTGCAATGAAATTGATTTAAAAATATAGAAAAACTATTTATTTCTCTTTTTAGTTGCTTAACCAAGCAACTCAGCAAACTAAATTTAATTTTATGGCATTCTTTAAGAACTGAAAATATTTGTATAAGTGTGATACCCATTAGCTTAAAATTCACCTTTAGCATTGTTACTTGCTACCTACTGCAGATACGTGACAACATCGGCTCCCTCTGGTGGTTTACATAAAAAAAGTTTTACAGGCCAGTCAGTAAAACCTATATACCAAGAAGCAATGGTTTTCGTAGGTACCACAATGGGTTTATCAAAATTACACATCTGTCCTTTTTTCCTAAAAGCACTGACATTGGAGTCATAATACTGGAATTTGTTTTGATTTATAAGCTATCTATGCATTTACTTGACCTCCTGAAACAGCTTAATAATATGGGCTTTTTTTTGGGTTTTCTTTGTTTTCTTCAGGTATGTTACCATGAAGGACAGTATTTGAGCAATGATGTTTTGTAGTGTCGATAAATCCTGACTATATTAAATGTGTTTCTTACTAACTCTGGTAAGAGCATTTTGGTGGAAAACTGTGGTATAGTAGTCAATTTATCATCAACTTCTCTATGCCATTCTTATTATATTTCTAATGCCTCCATGGTTAAATATAAGGAGTAAAACCAAGCAATGTCCTTTCATATCACTGCTAACCTAAGGCTCCAACAAACTGACCTAAACTGGCATTTCTTCCTCTCACTGAAAATGACAGAAAGCCTCTTACTCTCTTCCAGAAACTAAATTGAGGTGACGTTAGAAACTCTGGGTCAAAACCTGGAACAAGCAGGGATTCCCCGACTGTACCTTGGTGCTGAGCTGGTGCTCAAGAACCAAACTTCCAGCAAGTCTGTGTTCCCATAATCACACTACTATGAATTAATAGTTGTGAAACACAGTATCTATGCAATTCCACTGAATAGATTTGGATTTAATGAGTGTCACTGAAAGTCCTTTCCCACACTGTGTATAGTAATGGGAGGTTTTAAGCATGCTAATGTTATAGTATAAGCATAATTTTTTATAATTAAGACAATTTCTTGTAAAGATGGAGCAATTTTTCTTCTTTTTTTTAAGTTCTGTATAATACTGTATATGTATCTGGCACTTACAAAGTTGTAAGAAATAAAGGATATGAGCTAGCATAAGCAAGAATTTTTTTTTTTAAATTCAGAAAAACAGAGCTGGTTAGCTTAAACCATCCATTAAAATACTTTATGTAGATAATTTCACTGAAACTGTTAATTCCCACAAGCATAATTTTAGAGGAAGTTTTGCATTTTAACATAAAAAAAGTAAATTAAGTATAAGTTATGAACTTTTTGAGTTCTCACCTAAAGCTTTTAAGAGTTTGAGCAGATCACTTGAAAAAAGACAACTTTTCACAGCAAACCGGTTGGCTATGTGGAGAGGGGTTATAGCTGTATTCCTTCAAAGCAAGGAATTTTTTTCATTGGAAATGTAGTTTTATTGAAAACTTGATCCTCCTTTAAGCTAAACTGGTGTCAATGCAAAGAACTGCTTTTACAATTCACTGTAATTCTACATTGTACTCAATATAAAAGAAGTTGTTTCACTACTTCATTATTCAGTTTTTATACTAGTCTGAACTCCATGGAGCATGTCACTCTGTGGAGGTACAAATAGGATGTAAATAGAGTAATGAGAATGGGTAAATTAGTTTCTTAATCTTCACATTGTGAACACCTACTAGTTGTTTTTTCTTAAGAGAAGACATACAATTAAATCATTGTCCTGTCTTAAGAAGCTATTACAAAGTACCTGGCAGCACAGAGAGTTCAATTCTACTTCACTTTTATTAGAAGACCCTTAGGGTATTAAGTATACTTTCTGAAGCATCACTTAAAACTTATTAACTACATGTCATATTTGTATTAAAAACCATCAACCCCCTTTTAGTCATGTTCCACAGTATCTGTAGGAATGCTATGCTTTCTTATTCTCCATTTTGCCTACCTGGAAAGGATTCAAGATGAACATGATTATTTGCTCAAGGGTAAAACAATAATTTTTCATCCTTTAAATTAGGGTTATGTATTGCAACTCACTCATAAATTTAAATAACATAAATGTCTTAAAACACAGTACATGTGAGGTCAGAATAGTTCTGGGTGTGGGCACTATTGCAACTCATAAAACCTATGTTTATAGTTCAGAATGATTAAAAATACATGCCTTATGGGCCACTCACACGAAGAACTTTCTTCAGTGCGAAGAAGTTTTTGGTAAGTACAATCTTATAACTGATACTTTAATTATAACTCACTGACTATTTCAAGTACTGTAAAAAGGAGACTTGTGGAACAAGATTTCTCTTGAGCAAAGTGTTTGCGTCTTTTGTTACAGAAATAGAACACACACCTTGATTTCCATAGGATCTCTCCAGCATCAAGATAAAATTACTCATACTAAGGATAGGATGAAAGCAGAAGTAAAGCCTATGAATCAGTGCATATGGTACTGGCTCTTAGTATTCCTTTTAGGCCCCTTATAAATCCAACAGATCTTTCTGTTTCTTTCTTTCTTTCTTGGCATATTCTTGATTGATAGCCAAGATATAGAAAGAATCTTGCACTTCAACTTGACTAGGCCATGCAGAAAGGAACAAAATATATGCAATGAAGGGAAAATAGAATATATTTGAGAACATAAAATGTTATACTAGGATAACAGAAAAAAAATGAAAAATTGTTTCAGAAAACTTTCAACAATGTCTAAAGAGTTAATGAAAACAAGTCACCCCGTCCCAAAACCACACTCTTTTAAACACCAAATCAAATTAAAACATGTCTCAAAATAAAGAAAATCTTTTGAAAAAGAACAGACAAATGTATAGATAATCTTTCTGAGGCCGATATATAGATTTATGTAACACAGCACTCAGTTCAGGAGCGTACATCTCACAAATGAGTATGAACCACAGCCAAAAATAATCAATAGTAATTAAAAGAGAATGTGCGAGTTCAAAAAGAAAGGAAGCCAAAATCTCAGTCAGAAAAAAACATTCTTTCCAGCAGGGGAGGAAGGAAGGCAACAGAAGAATCAAGAGTAGCAGAGGCACAGGAGGTTCAGAGGTATGAAGGTCATAGGAAGAGGCAAGGTCTGTCAGACGCGCTTGGTATATGAAGGGAATGATGCACAACAGTAAACTGTTGGGGGAAAGAGTAAAAGGATAAAATCATAAATATTGTGTAGGTCAGACAGCAGAATGGCTAGCATGCTCAGTAATGTTAAAGAATCAGACACCCAAAGGAGATGTAGGTGCGTGGGCACGTTTTAAAATTCAGAAATCCCCCAGATGCTCTGAGAGAGACTCCCTGGGTTCACGTATAAAATAACTCAATCCCAAGAGTGCAACACCTACTGATATGTAGCATGTCTATGAATTCTGCTTTACTTGGCCCGAATTTTAATTCTGCATAAAGTACAAGATAGATGTTGGGGATTTAACTTCATTCTTTAGCTTCAGATCAGGCTGGATGAGTGAGAGGAAAGATGGCAGTGTAAGCCTCCTAAGTCACATTTGCAAGGTTTTTTTGCTTTAAAGACCACCTATAACAAAAAAAAAAAGGCTGGGTCACTTGACAGATGGTTTCTGAGGGAGTGCACTATGACGGGCCAGCAAAATTCCCTAGAAGCAGCCTGCAGTTCTCAATCAATTTAGAACCACATGTAAGAAAATGTGGTTTTCCTTTCTGTGAATGTCTCTACCTATTTTCACTTCAAGTTAACTGGGTGCAATGCTTAGAGACTACCCCTAATGACTGCAAAAGACTTGATATAGATCTAAGGTGACTGAATAAATATGACCTAATTGCTTGTGAAACGGTCACAGCTTTTGTCAAGTTAATATATTAATGATATAATGAAAAACATTAAAAATCAGATATGGGGACAAGGCTCCTTTCTGCTCTCCTTGTTCCTTAAAATTAACCTGATACTATATATCAACTAGTAGTATAGGTGCCATTTCTGAAAGTAACTGGGAAATGCTTATATGCATTCTACCCCTTTCAAACTTTCTGGTTAAGTGATGATTATTTTTATCTGTAGTTAAAAAACCCCGACACTTTCAAATCACAGTTTCACTTAAAGACAGAACACTTTCCAAAATTTAAAAATTGATCAGTTTTAAGCCCTTACCCAGTGTGAGCCCTGAGTGCACTAGTACTTTATCCAGTGTCAGAATGAAGAATTTAACTTCAGGGTCTCACTCTACAAGAAGGTAAATTGCTTGTTCTTTTTCAAACAGCACAAAATTTCAAAGAAATTTCTTACTGTGTTTCTTAATGGTAGTTCAGAACAAGCCAAATAAAGGACTAATCATGGAGGTTTTAGTTTAGTTAGACAGCATGTTTTAGTTGCTTGTTTAGGTACAGCAATCTTTCAATATGGGCATTCTTTCCTGAAGTAGCACAGAGCTCACTATTGACTCATTTATTGGAAACTTCACAAGGTATGTGACATAACCAAATGCCAAGCAACAGTGGTGACAATCTCCACTTCCGCATTCCCAGCATGCAGTTGATCTTAGAATCATAGGCCATGAACAATCTGATTAGTAATACAAGGAAGAAGAAAGGATTGCATAAATATATAATTTCAGACATGTATACAACATGCAGCTAAGAGTCTACCAGACTGAAAGTTAAGAGGAAAGGCCATGTAATGAGAATTAAGAAGATTAAAGAGCAAAAACTCTTGTTTGTGGAAGAGTTTCTTACCATTAGAGTCAGAAAAGCCCACGTATCTTACTAAGGGCTCTGTTCAGGAATGACTTACACTCCACATAAGTTTGGAAAACTCCATGAAGAATGATTACTACCACCCTTTATGAAATGAAAATTCCTCAACGTGAGTTTCCCAGAGCACAATTGGGCAACTTCCCCTTATTGCTGGGAAGAAGTAAGGGATGAGGCATGTGCCCCACAGATAGATGCAAATCTTAAGGAACAAGAAGGTAAAGTCCACACGATCACAGAATTTTAATTTCTCAATGAGAAAGAATCTCATCTTGTGGAAGACAAACTGCTGCTGAAAGTCACCCATTCAGCAAAGGAAGACCACAAGCCTCATCAGAGAAAACTGTTTGGAGAGTGATTTCAGAACAAATACGCCCGTCATCAATAGCTGGTGGCATTAGCTTATCCTTCTTCCCACCTCATTCTATGAGAAAACGCATTTACTGAGGTTAGAATTCGGAAGGTTGAAAATTTTGTTCTTTGAATCTACCACCAAAGTCTTATTTGCAGTGCTTGAGGCATTCTCAGGCAATAAAAACCATCATTGCAAAACTCTGTTCTTGTACCACTCGATCCCTACACTATCTAAGCACCTTTCAGAACGGCATTAGGCAATATCATTAGCATCTGTCATATGTGCTGCTTTCTCTCATGGGCACATCCATACGCATTGCCCTTGTATAAATCTATGCAGGTATCTTTATCTCAGTAGAGCACAGCACATTTATAAACCTAAACTTGTCCCTCTCCTACACTGATGCTTTAAGTATAAAAAGTACCCACTGAGCAGTACTCTTTTGCTCTCAGTAAACTGAGGATAATAAAAGCTCATGCTACGTTTCCAAGTACAAGCTTAATAAAATCCTTTTGGCTGGGATATTGTTTGTTTAAGAGCAAATGATCAGGCTGATAAAATCAGAGCTGCATTGATCAAAGGGTATTTGATCACCAAGGTAGATCAGGAAAGCATTGCAAAATACTAGTGGTAGAAACTCAAATGAAGCAGAAATATTAATGCAAAGAAGGCCACAGAGGATTTTTAATAAAGAAAACATTGTAGGCACGCTGATGGTATCTAGCAAAAAGAAAAGATGATTTTCAGTATGATATGATTTCTGTGCATATGCTAATAAAAATGAAATCCTCAGTAAGATTCAGGTTTTCTGTTAGTATGGATCTCCTTAATTTCCTTCTCTCCCCCCCAATAAAACTTGTCAATCTGTGTTTCCTCAGCACAGATTTGAAAAATAATGCTTTAGATTTAGCTGATATCCAACAGCAAACACAGCAACACTAATGTATCAGAGTAACTGCTAGCTGCAGAATAATTAAAGAAAATGTCCTGGTAAAAGATCTTTTGACAAATTAGCAGCTAATGGAGACATTTCTCTATCGCATGGTTAGGAGACACCCTCCTAACCTTCAAAGGAAGTGTGTCCATAAGATGTCATAACGTGCAGAGCTTTGCTGCCTTTACAGGATCTACATGGGTGTGTGGGGCAAGCCCCCAGGGAACATAATACATGATCAAAGACTTGGACTGTGTACAAAGATTTAAAGACAATCGATGGATAAACAGAAAAAAATGTTTTTCAAAAATACACAAGGATTTGGAAAAAATCCTATTTTTTTTTGTCTGATAACTGTTATGCCCCAAGGAGAAAAGCACAGGACTACCCAGAGATGGCAAGGACTATGTACCCATTAGGAAAGGAAGGCCTTTAACGATATACATCTCCAGTATATATGTATATTGTAAATAAACAGTTTTATTTTCCTAAGGGAAACACCCTGTAGTTTTCAAACTAGACTGGTAGACCTATTGACTCTCAAAGGAAATTGTCTCTGGAGAGGCAGAAAAAATGTTAGTACTGAAAAACAAACAGAGAATTAATACAAGACAACAGATTTTGCTTCCAGCTGTACAAAGGCACAAGGTTTGATGGTTGTTTTTAAATACTTCCATGCAATGGCAAGGTATCATCCACAAAACTGTCTCCAAACAAGTGTTTTGCTTACTTTATATTAATTAGTTACACTGCATTGGGCATTTTAAAAGACAACAGGCTGAAAAAAAAGGGAAAAAATAGACATGTATGTCTAGAGAGCAGAGAGGAAAGTCTGGAAAAGCTACCCCTGAGAGTAACCATCAAAAGAGTGGAAATGCAAATACATGTATTTTCAAACATACGTTTAGATACCAGCTCTGTTGGTGCTGTAACATCTGCTTCTCTGTAAGATATTGTTGGATCCACAATGTCTCTGTCAGGAGGAGGGTAAGGTGGGGGTGGGGGAATCACTAACTGGGGTGGACCACGAATAGTGCCTCTAGGAGGCTTTTGTGGCACCTGCCGTCCATCACCTACAGGGGGATCAATTGAGCAGTTACTTCATTGCAAAATAATAATTGCTCCGTTTATTGTCATTTTTTAAACACACATTGATTTTCCCTTACCCACATCCAAAGTCTCTGTACCTAATTGTGTTCTTATTTACCCCCAAATAATTAAGCGAGAAGGAAAAGCTTGGTCTCTCCTTAAACCAACAGTGATGGGACCAGAATTGGGCCCAGCACATACATGTACATCAGAACTAACAGTTAAAAATCACCATTTTTGGCAAAAATAAGGAAGGAGGGGAAAAAAAGTCTAACCAAAAAAATTTTTTTTAAAAGCTACATAAGGAAATATGAAAAAAGTGTTTTATTTTTATCTTAAGTGCCAAATTGCCTAAATTTGTTGACTTGTAGGATACTTTACATGACTACTTTCTTGATTCTTTGGGGGAAAGAGGAAGATGCCTTAGGTCAGTATTTTAAAGTAGGTATCTTGACAGATTTTCTTTTTCTTTTTCCGAGTAGGTTTTTTATTATTTTGGCATTGTGAAGAAGCAGATGATTAAGTAATTTTTTGCAAAACAGAGTTTAAAGCTATCAAAGGAAATGCTCGTAACTTTGACTGTGGGCTTATTTCAATACTACGTGCAATAACTAAATACATAATGCAACTTTGCACTATATTAACCATCTGCAATGTTAAAAAGCTGCTGCCAGTTTGTAGTATATGGACCTAGAGCTACTGCAATTTTCAAAGTTCTTAGAGGCTGAAAGTGCACTGAGGTACTGTGACTACCTGCTCATTCTGCTCTCCTATCCTGCCTTAAGCATCTGCTGTGGTCATTGCTGAAGACAGATGTTGGCAGAGTCAGACCTCTGGTTTGATCTATTCTGATCATCCTGAACTCTTAAGCTCATGGTCTGGTGCTGCTGAGAAAGGATGTAGCACCAAGAGGGAGGAAAAAGATTAAATGATTATGATTTTTCTACTTGGGAGTCACTAGCTTCCAGAGATTCAAGACAATTCAATGCTGGCAAACATGCAGACCCTTTTTTAGTGCTTTGAGAGCACTGAGCACAGCACTTTGGGATCAGAAAAAGTGATTCAGTATTGAATATTGATGTGAGAGAATATTTGAGAATATTTCTGATAGAAACTTTTGCTTTGACTCATGTGGCTAACTTGGGAGATACATGGGTACCTTTAATCCTTTTTCCATCATGTGGCTGCCTATTTCTTGCAGTACATTATTTCCCTTGCTACAGTCTTGCTTTTTTCACAGCTTTTCTCTCTTGCTTTCAGAGCCATCTGTGCTTTCTGATCGTTTTCTTGCAAGGGCCCTGAAAAGAGGCTGTTTTACCAACTTTCCCCTTGCTGTAACATTTTTTCTTCTTAATGAACACGTTCATTCAAGAAAATAGCAGAAAATGAAAAGCATGGAAGATAGGGCTACTGTAGGACAAGTTCTTTGTCAGTGTAAATTAATAAGGTTCCATTAAAGAAAATGATACTACAGAATCATACAGCAGCAGAGTCTGGTCAGCAAGCACTTATGTACACAGTACTGAAAGAACTGTAAGTGGCTCGTCTCTGCTTTATTTCACCTGTAACATTCTGAGCACTGGTACAAAATTAAACGAACACTTACAAAAAGTTAAAATACGAAATGGTCATGAATAACTGACCAGCAGTAGGGCAAAGCATGACGAGTGACAGACTGTGACATCCGCAATGGTTAAAAGTAAGCCAATTTGCTGAAAACCCTTGTTATGGGGCACAGTGATAGCGTTCCTCTTAGAGGGTTTAAATAAGAGATGTCAATGGAGTCGAACATGTCACAAGATAATGGACTCCTGCTGCTACATAAATGCTGAGGCATTAAATGTGAAGCATTTACTGAAAATAAATGTTGGAACAAAGCCAAGAGGTTTCTTTCTAAACTGTGAGGCATTTGTAATGTAAGCAATTATGTATGACAGGATGTCATATCTGTATGTCTTAGGCACTTTATGAAACATGAGGTCAAAGGCATGAACTGAAGTGCACTGAGTGCATTACAGCACTTGAAGAATGATTCTCTTAATGTACTGAAAAACGAGTTCCAATATGTGGGGTTATTATCTCATATCGTTACCCATCATAAAATCACTTTGTTTGCTAAAAGCATAATCTTAGGGTCCTCACTCGGGCAAAGCTCCCACCGCTCTGAATAAGCTAGCAATCACATAATGCCAGAGGTCTGAGAGAATGTTTTTCGGTCTTCCTGCATGAGAGTAAATGCGGTGTCACACACCACTAAAGGCTAAAGTTTCTTTTGCTGTGTCCAGCTATGTATGGTATTCCTTTGAGAGTACCAGTTCTTTTCTTCTCCTGATTAGCTAAAGACTCAGCAGAGATTGATTCATAACAAAACTAAGGACTAAATTAAAAAGAAAAACTTTACTAAATATTTTATTTTTTAATAAATTTAAAATAAATTTAAATAATTACTAAATATGGTCAGTTGATGTTAAACTGTTGGAGATACTGAATCAGCTTGACTGTACTTCAGTTCTAGCAGAACCTCATGGCTTCAGATGCATCCAGTATTGCCTGGCCTATCTCCATTTATTAGCATTTCCTATTTCTGTATTTCCATTTACTAGCAAAACCACCATGACCTTAAAGGCACAGCATAGGCCCAGGGCTGGTGCTTTTGGATATTCGGTTTGTATACCAAACATTCAAATCATCTGATGAGTGTTATCTACATTTTGCTACCCTATAGTACTACTAATGGTGACATTAAAAAAAAGAGGTAGGATACAAGCATTTATTTCCAGACTTTCATTCTGCAGAGAAACATGTTTTTTCCCCAAGTTACAAGTTTTCAAACTCACAGGATAACAGAATTAAGGGAACTTCAAACAGTAAGCATCGAAAGCACATGCATGGGATTATGCAGAAGAAAATGCCTCTCACCCATTGTGCTCTTCCTCTTGTCTTCCCTCTCTTCTGTCCTGTTTGGCATAGCAGGAGTAGGTGGAGCAGATGCAGTTGGTGGAAGAGGGGCGCGCCTCTTCTTTTTCTGTAAATCATTCAGGGATGATCCTTGGGAAATCTAATGAAGTGGAAAAATAGACACAGTAAAGGGTATGTTTCCTCAGTGTTGTAAATTCTCTTCTCAGTAACAAAATAAGAAGTGATTGTCATATGACCTAATTTCTCAGCACAATATATATACAATGAGCATTTATAGTGACAACAGATTAAAAAGACAGATCAGAAGAGGTACAGTAACACTGCACTCAGAGAAGGAAATGAACAAGAACCACAGATGACTGTCACAGCAGAAATACCAAACTGGTAGACATTTGATGTTTTTGGTAAAATGGAGCTAGAGACCCCAACACTCAGCGATGCACAGTATGACACTACATGTGCTGTTAAGCTTGAACCATAGCACGACCTTGTTTTTCCATCAGTTGCTTCAGACTCCAAATAATGGTTAAGTACTCCAATTGGTATGTGTAGGAATAAACTCTCATTTCTTTGATTTTCCTCTCAAATTCTTGTTTAAGGACTTCTGAGAGAAGAATAAAGAATTGGAAGTTTGCTTGCATGATGAGATCATACAGTACTCTATTTATGTCTACTGGACTTCACAGACATACTTTTAAGATCCGTAACACCTCGGCTTCCAAAAATTGCAACATGCTATGTGGCAAGCCAAGACTTCATTACTGTTTACACTGCTTTTAAAAATATGAAAAATTTTATTACAAGTGACTTGGGTTTCACTGGGTTGCATAATGTTTTCTGGAGCTTGTTGGAATTTATCTCTATTTCCTTTTTCCGGAAAAACAATAATAGCAAAACCAGAAACATGAAGGAAAATCTGTTGAACTTTTATATTTGAAAAGCACAGACAACACTAGGCAGAACCAGGCTTAGCTGAGGTAAAGGGTAATGGGCACTGCCCACAGATGGCATTGCTGTTGGCATTCCTCAGTCTTCACATGCATCACTTCACTGCTCTGTCTCTCCTGATACTCCCCAGAGCTGAAGATATCCAATATACAGAACTGCCTGGTGGTTTTCAAATATTTCAAAGGCCTAAAGAACAATAATAATCTTTCCTTTAATCCAGAGGATTAATGAACCCTTAAAATATATTGGTTGTGAGAGTTTTCATTAAAAAAACCCAGTAGCTTCACACTGCTCAAAGCTATTATCTGAGTTCAGAGAAAAGGCACTCATTTAGATTTGTCCTTTCCTACATGGAGTAAAAACTCTGAGAATAAGTGAATTTTACGAAGAGCAGAACATGAATAGAGCCTCTCTTACTTAGCCTTCCTTTTTAAAAGCTTTCAGAAAGGTCTTATGTTATAAAACATAAACATTCAGTTCCCACCTTTCAGGATAATGCTTTAACCACCATGCCTCATGACAGTTAGACATTTCCACCAGGTGTCCTGGTCTTGCTTCCTACTACCATGGATTATTTTGACATTTTACATTAATTATCCACTGGATACAATGCATGACAAACACTGGTGAGGCCAATCTAGACTGGTTAGGTACAGTAAAAGGGCGAGGGCAAGAGTATTACTACTAACTAGTGATTTTTCAGACTTCAATTTTGGTTACCAAACTTGATAGCATTTGAAAAATTAGACTTATATATAGAAAAGAACATGAAACCATAAGTTCAGGAATGGATACAGCAAAATTTTAGAGCTCCTTTGAAGAACTTTTGCCCAAAGTCATGGTGTTACTCTGTATTAAGATGGAGCACCTTTCCTGATGAAGAAACTGTCTACTAGTGGTTAGGAACCAACTGGAATTGATCGAAGTTGAATCCTAGTACCTACTGTCTGAATTTTTACAGAACCAGAATGCCCAATTTGGAGCTGAAGACAGGAACCTTTGTTCAGTGAACAGTCACATCACGCTTTGGTTTATAGAAAAAGAATTACATAGGGGATAGCTACCTAATTGTGTCTTCTTCTCCACGTCCATTTGGGACAGGGCAAATAGGCACTTGGAAAAAAAAAAAATCATGTTCTTCTGCATGGCATTTTACATAACTAAAGGCATGTGAACATTTAAAACTGTATCTTGATTCTTGAGGATAAAACCTTACAAAAAAGAGAAAATTATCAAAATGGGGGCTTTGATTAACCTGACTACAAACTCTCCAAAATTCGATAGCTAGGGAGAACTCGAACTGTCTGGAAGAGAGGCAGCTTCTGAACTTCTCCAATATTTCCCAACCCACAAAGTATGTGATTATTTAATGGCATTTTACAGGTTCCACATTTTCTCCTGTCTCTCCAGAAGGTCATTTTACTCGAGGAAAAAAAATGAATGGACTGATGATTTAAAAGATCTAGGAAATCTTGAGAATCAAGATTTGGTAAGGTAAGGAAATGTGTGTTTCCACTTGAAATAATAAAGATCGCTAATGACCCTTTCCCAAGTACCAGATGAGTGAAGGATGGTAGTCTGGTATAGTCAAATTCTTCAAAGATACATTACTGCTTTACTAAGAACAAAGGATCCTTGTTAGAAGCCGGTTTATTTTTTTTCAGCTCTATGCTTTCGTATTTAGTTGAATCTTCTGAGGAACATTAAATAGATGTATGAATAAACAAGCTGCTACAGCTAAAAAAAGGGCTAGAAAATGGAGCTGATCTAGTGCTCAACTGCAATAATACAAGTTTGATCAAATACACACACACAAAAATGCTTTTATTATACTGTCAGCTAAGTGCAGTATACTTCACAAACACCATAAAGAAGATGAAAAGCTTGTTTAGAGCCAGCCACACTACAGTGTATATAAGAAGTGTCTAGTTCAAGAACAGGTCATTAAAATTGTTTAAAAGTAGTTCTTTAATGCCAACCTTGGTAAACCTATGAGGCTAAACATAAATAGAAAAAACACAAAGAACATTCTGTTTCTTGCAACTGTTTATACCAAAACAATAGAACTTGAAAATAATTTGTTATGGCTGGCTGCTTCTTTTATAAAGAAATCAAGCCTTAACATTAACAAGTAATTTCCCATCCAAACTTTGCTGCAGGAGCCCCTCTCTGGGGTAACAGAGTATTCCCTAGTCCTAGCACTTGAACTTCACCTATGTAGCATTTTTAACTAGAAGAAATTATTAGGTCAGATTCTGTTGTGCAATGAACACATTGCACATCTTTAAAAAGATGCTTAACAAGTGTTAAGCACTTCAAAGATGCTAGCAAGTATCTCTGACTACAATTAATACCATCAACTTAGTTAGATATTAATAAAGGAGACCAAAAAGCACCTAAGTCTGTGAAGGTGTCACTTCTGTTTCCACACTGATGAGATCACATATAATGTAAAACCCAGTTTTCTAAATTCATGTCATGGCTCACATGCTGTTTAAAAATACTTCCAATATTGCAGATAAAGTATCTAAGAAATGTGTTGAATATGTTCTATGAAACATATTCTTCTATTAAAAAATGTTTTCTTCTCTGAAAGTTCAACATCTTTAATAAAATTCGAGGGCTTCAGATAATATATTTAGAGCCTAATAACAATGTTATGGGGAGATAATGTGTCAAAATTGTGTGGAAAAGAATCCTACCAGACTAATGCTTAAAATTTTTAATCAGTAGCATTTGAAAGTCACCTTATTTCCAAAAGGTCTGTAGATACAGTAACATCCAGTTAATTGAACTTGAGTTTCCTCATGGCAGTATTTTGAGTTAGATTACACTGAATACGAGTTCATGAAAAATATTGATGTAGCGCCAAGGTAAAAAAAGCCACCACCACCAGAAATTCATCAAGCATTCAAAGACAAGGAGGTTCTCAGATAAATTTCCAATGTGAGCTCTGCTCCTTTGCCTTGCCTGTCCTCTACCTAAAGGTCAGAAACTGGTTTTGTATTTATCAACCCATCACTATTAATCTTTCTAATAGAAGTATTTATCCATGTAAGTACTAGCTAAGTTATCTGGCAAACACCACTGTTCTTTTATTCACAGACTAAACCAGTCCTAAATTTACTGCAGGTTTACTGCTCCTGAAACTAAGCCTCCGTCTGTATGCCAGAAACTATATCATTAATTTGTGCTCCTCTGTCCCTTCAATATCTACCAACATTCACAACTCACTTGATGTCTCTGACTATGTATGTCAGTTTTCTGAACCACTACTTTGAGCAAGAAAGGTATTTCATTCTGCTGTCTCTACAGTCAGATTAAAGACTCTACAATAGCACACTCAGAGAACCACAAATACTCAAGTTTGTTCTGTTAAGGACAGCCCAAAAACTCTTACCATAGATGGTAGAGAAAAAAAGACTGGGCTTAAGGCACCCTTGGAAAGTGCACATACTGCAGCCTTGTCAAATAACAAAGTACTGTAATGTTCTAATTATTGCAGTTATATCTTCACTAGTAAAGAACCTAACAACTTTGCTCCAAAATAGCTCCTTAAGCTAACACTAGAAGTCCAGCAGAATTCTGGGGGCTTGAGGGAAAAATATCATGTATCAAATATCTAAACTGGATGTTGAAGGCCACTTTGGTGCCTTCTGGGAACCACTGCCTTTCAAGCAACACATTTTGCCCATTTATTGAATAGCTGAGGGGGCTTTGGTACTCTTCAAGGACTACTGTGTTGGGACACAGAAAGCAGAAGAATGGGCTATGTTTTCTTTCTTCTCCCAAGACCAATATACGGGGAGAAAAGTGGACACACAAGAGACATGTGCTTTATGCAAGACTGAGAAAGATCCTGGAAAAAAGCTGGGGATTTCAGCTCAGAAGCACAATTAAGAATACAAGTAGGGAAGAACAACTTAAAAGGTGCCATGGAAATACCTTCTTGGACTTGCACACTAAAAGCAAATAGCACCTTGTCCTGGTTTCAGCTGCGATAGAGTTAATTTTCTTTCTAGTCATTGCTGTGTTTCAGATTTGGTATAAAAGGGATGTCACTAATGCATACTGTTCTAGTTGTTTCCAGGTAATGTTTATAGTATTCTAGCACTTCCTTTAGGTTTCCCTAGAAGCTGAGGGGGAGCATAGACATAACAACAGAATGGCCAATGCAATATCCCATACCATGGTTGTCATACTTAGTATATAGTAAGAGGTGGGGTGGGGAGGCAGGAATCCATGGTCACTGCTGGACAACCAATTTACTGGCTGCCGAGAGTGACTTGTGTTGTATTACTTTATCTCGTATATTCTTTTACCATTATTATTATTGTCATTTTCCCTCTTTCTGTTATTGTTCTATTAATCTGTCTTTATCTCAGTCCATGAGTTTTTTTCCTTTCCTTTCCCCTCCTTTTCTTCCTATCCTTATGGATGGGGGCTGAAGGGGGAGAACTGCATGAGCATCTGCATGGTCCCACCAGCTATTGGCTGGAGTTAAACCACAACACACCTTCTGAGCTACCTGGAACAGGTTTTCCCTGAACAACTGCAGCTTTCTGTTGTAGTTGGCATCCACACCTACTGGAGAACGTCCAGATGATTGATAGACAGATCTAAAGAGTTCTAAGTGTGCCATGAGGGAAAACTCTCCAGTAGATCTAGTCAATATGTGACTGAGATGATAAAAAAAAAAAAAGGCATAGTTTGTGTTTCAAAAACCACTCTTCAAAATATCACAATATTTTCATAAACATTACAAGAAGTATTCGGCTTACGGCAACAGATTTTTCCTTTTACTCTCACTGCTACCTTTTTGCTATAGAAAAGGAAAAATGGAAACTAAAAAATTCACCAATTTTCCAGGTATGCTATTTGACAAAATCCTCCTTAAAACAATTTTCTCTGCCCATTCAAACATCATAGCTACAGCTGATATACATATTCTTTCAGCAATAGGATTATGTCTGGAATAAGGATTGTGTTTAAGGGAGCTCCCATGGTTTTTTAGCATACACAAATAAAAAAATTGTATAGCATATGATATAAACTGTGAAGAAAGCTTATATACTCTCTTGCTTTTTTATACTTTTTATGCAACAATACGTCAGGGTCTTTTATAGAACACCTGTATAGTTGCAACTTCTGTCTAATTTGAATACAAAATGTCTTGTTTGGGGAAACAGCGAGTGATTGTTTGATGAAATTAGTTTTAGAAGTAAATAAAAAGGATTGGAAAAAGCACACATGGATTCAATCAGTGGCACGCCCTGACTACAAACTGCTTTCTATCATCTAACACTGACTAGACACACACTCAGGCAAGCCAGATACACCTGCTGGTCATGATACCATGTGGGGTCAGAATGCCTAACGAATTACAAGAGTGTTTAAATATGATACACAGAAAAATTCAGAGCTAACTTGTAACCGAACAAACATCATCACCCCAAACTATGTGTGGGACCAATCCCAACCCTCTTTCCTTCACAAAGAATCTTAAAAAATTTTGAAATAATTAAGAGCCATTTTACAACAAGCTCTAGAAGTAAAAAGAAAAGATACATGTTTTATGAACAAATGTTAAACTCTTGGTATAACCATAACTGCACTGATGCTTCTATAGCATTGTGTGAAAGACAAGTGGTAGGTTGGTATGTAAGATTTATGGTTTGAGAGGTTTTAAAAATATTTTGCTATGATTTTATACATAATTTAAAGCAGTTGAGAAGAAAATATTTTGATCCAAGAGGAGCCAGTCTAGGAAAATCAGAGAGATAAATCTTTCAGCTACAGAACATAGACATAAATCTGTCCACTAAACTTGACGATATAAAAGCTATTCTAGCCAGCTGATTCTGCATTTTCACAGGGCAACAGATGCTTCAACATGTCTAGCACTAGAAACCACAAGAAGTCCCAATTGAACATTAATGTGTCTTAAACAACGTTTACTCATGTGTCTAATATTCCCTAGACAGGTCATACATTATAATGCTTTCCACTGGCATACACTGACAAAGGAGAATTCAGGGAGCTCTCAAAGAAACGGGGTGGATGAGCAATTCATGAGGCTGACCACTGTAAGTTGCATTGCATTAAACTGTCTATTCAGCACTGAACTTCTCTACGTGTTTCCTTATTGGGTAGTACCCCATTTCCTTTGATTAAAAGCTGAATGTTTAATCCACAAGTACCCTGCAAACTGTATTCAAAGACTGCAGTCTGATGTTTCCCCAAAACATGTCCTTATGTTGCAGAATGCATTTGTGTGGGTTATTTAAAATGCTTACTAGGATCCCGTGCAATCCAACAACATATTGTAAAAACAACAAACATGGTGATACTAAAAATTCTGGCACATCGAAACAGTTTTAAAGAGGGTACTATTTGAAAAACTTGTCATTTTGATAAAATGCAGAGGAATAACTATATTTACATAATTTCTCTGGATGGGTCATTTAACTTCTGCACATCTTGATTTTTCAGTGTTGGATCTCACAAACCTTACAAAAAAATTAACAATAAACCTAAAGAGAGAATCTTAAGATTGTTAACATTTAAAATTCTTAACATTTAAAAATGTTAAGAAATGCATAATGTGACAGCAAGACTGACATTTGGACCAACTAGATCCAATAGCTCATCTTACTCTGGATGTGCCACTCTCACGTGGCACAAGTCTAAATGGGAGATTCTCAAGCTACTGCCAACATGAACTGAAGTCCACAGTGTAACACCAATTAATTCTTCAAGCAGGACAGCCATGTTTGTGGTGTGACAATGCTGCTCTGTATCAGGGTGTTTCTTCCTGACTTTGAAGCTCTGCCCCATGCCTCCTTGTACTGTGTTTGGCCCAGGTGATGGTTGCACCCCCTCCACACTCGTGGCCTCAACTTCATAGCTGCTTTGCAGCCGAATATGTTCAGGCACTGTGTTAAGTGGGAAATCTGACTTATAACTAGAGTGTAAACCACATTGCTCTTCTGAAAATACCTATACCATCGATATTTTAATCAGATGTCACAAACCACTGTATCATTATGCCTACTTTTATGCTGCTTAATTTAAAATTAATTTTTTCTCATTATTTAATTCTGTTATTAAACAAGGCTTTGTAATGGAATTTAGTGTTCATTACCAAAAATGAAGCTGTGACTGCAAAAACATCTGTCTTAATAAGTGACAAAAAGTTTAGCATTACTAGATTTTACAGAAATTGTTATGCTCTTGTGTTATTTTATTCATAAAATTAAGATGATGAAAGCCAAGGATGTCCTTGAACATTCAGCTGACTGTCGACAAAAAGCTAAAATCAGTTGACACAAGAAAGCCACTACAAGGTGAAGGGGCAAGCTCATTTTTCCATCTGTTTTTATTGAACACACCCTTTGTGAAATGTCATGGTCAAGGGCGGTTAAAAATTAATGTCACTCTAATCTTCTTTAAACACTTTAACTTGCTCAGTTAAATGTGTCAGACAGGAAACTATCCATAAACAAATTTGAGATGTTAAATTACTAAGATAGCTGTGATTTCCTTCTTTTGCAAAATCTCATTACTAGCTGCAATATTATTTCCACTCAAGGAAGTCACTCTACAACACCAAATATTTTCACATGCATTGAAACATGTAGACTACACAAGTCTGCGGATGTTTGCTTTGGCAGAGAATTGAACTTCCTCTGTTTCTCTGAATACAATGTAATCCTCCTCATTTATGTCTTCATTTAGAGGAAAAAAAAAAAAAACACAACAAAAACCAAGCCCTCAAACACTTAAAAATCACATTTTAAAACCACCTCAAATCGATTTGCTACTAAGATCCAGTTCTCTTCTAGAGAAGGTAAACACAAAGGCAAGAACCACCTCCAAATCTTCATTTCATATTTGTGCTTATCTTTTTGGTTAGAGCAAATACAATTAATAGAACAAATGAACATAAATAAGAGTTTAAAATACATAGTAAGACTGAATCTCAGTATTTCTTCTGACAGCTCTGTCAATGAGTTTGACATGAGCAATGTCATCTCCTTGAGTCATTGCCTTTGTGAAAGGCACTAGCATAAGGAATTTATGCATATATTTTCTGCCTCAGTCTCACATCCAGGATTACAGGCTGGCTGACTGGTTGGTCTGCTTATCTGTACTTAAAAGTCTGTGAGATGTTACAAGCTAACTGAAGATCTGCAAAGTTTATTTTGTATCTTTGTCTAATTTTCTGCCAAAAGGATAGGCTGTAGCCTAAAATCTGTTAGGGCTGCTAAGCGGAAGGCAATCACACAAAGGTTTGATGAGGAACAAGGAAAACCATACCCTTTCTTCTGCCACCGAGAGACATATCTCCCTGGAGCTTAAGTTTTCCTTTACACACAATTGTCTTCTGCAGAGATAGCCAAGTTGAATTTCTCTAGCTTAGTGCTAAGTCCTAGACAGTCACCTCAAAAGTCTTCTCAATTTAGAGGAAAACATACTTGACTAATGTCCAGTGTTCACCCTCCTCCCATCAGCCCTCTCCATCTGCATGCACATAGAATGCCTTTGGGCAATATGTCAAATGATAGTTTCATGCCATCCCTTCCCACTGCCCCCTGTAAATTTCCACTCAGTCTAGTTCCTTTCAGCATTTATGAAGGGCAGACAGAAGCCTCTATTTCCACAATCTTCAGAGTTCAAGAAGAGGAGGGGATAGCAAAGTGGCACCACAGCGTCAGTTAGATGCATTGCTGGGTACTGTACTGTAGCATGGCTCTACATCAAGCTACTCCCCACAAGTACAAGATTTTTGTCATCCAAAATTACAGTAGACTGCTACAAAGATTTGTTAGAGAAACCCACCACAGCACTTCACTTACTACCCATACCTGGAAGTGTCAGCAACCTAGGGCTGAACAGGACTCAAGAGTTACCTGCCGAGTTATGATTAAGGTGAGCACACTGTAACCAAAACAAGGTGCCTATTTTTCCCTGTGTCCTGCTCCACCCATCCTCTGAAGAGACAAAAATCTGAAGCGGTAGCAGTCAGAGGAACTACATTTGCTTTCCCCACTTCTATTACTTTTGGATATCACTGTAAATTAACTCAAACAAAGCATAGCTTTAAGTAGAAGAGAACAGTTTTTCCTAGATTATATGACTTGTGATGTAGTTTCTTGCTTTCTTATTTGGTTAAACTATGACCAGAATGCAATGCCATTAAGCCATTGAATTAAACCTGATTTACACAGCACGTATTTACTTAGTTAATTTTTCCATAATATAAATATTTACCTTTTAATTTGGGATCTAAGAAAGATGGAGTTATAAGCAAAATCCGAAAAACAACACAAACACAGTTTCTAAATTAAGAGTGGTCATTTTTCATTGCTTAGTGAAGGCTAGCTCTTCAGAAGCCCTACTGCTTAAAATGTTCTTTGTCTATTAACTTCCCCTAAATACCTTGCCCAACAGAGCCTAATAATTACTTGACACATACTTTCTCTTTAATGAGAGTTAAAGCATATGATGACATCAGCCTGTCCTATTTGTCTGTGACTTGCAAGCCAGATGAAATTTACTTACTAAATGTTGCAACCCTGCCAAAATTCAGGGCTGCACAGAACAGTATGTTCAGGCCCTGATGTCTTGCCAGTTTTCAATGAAGTGCTTGACAGAGACCACATGTGGAGGTCAAGTGATACTATCATGATCTCACCAGATGGTAAATGGTGGTATTATTCCCAAGGCAGGTAGTATAGTCTGTTCAGAAACAGTTGGCAGGTGATCCATGAACTCACAGCCAGAAGCAACTGGATTATTGCAAAAGATCAAGAATGTCACTGATGGCGGCAGAAGGGCGATTCCAAGAATTTTTCTTGCATATAATTCAAGGACTCAATTATCAAGATATGTTTTCGTGGAAAAAAAAAAAAAAGAAAAAAGAAAAGGATCTGTTTTATTAACTTCTATCTTAAATCAGTAGCCCTCCTGTCAAAGAAATAATAATGCAAGAATACAAGATTATGTGATGCATGTTAAATAGTAAAAAGACAGATACTGCAAGCTTACCTTGCTTGGATTCTTGAAACATATTAAGGATCACCAGGTCACTCTGACTCTGATGTCAATTCGGGGATTGTGTCTACACAGGTTAGCAGGCAGGACTGGACTAGTTTGCAGAGAGCAATAGGAAAGCAGACCATGGAAGAATCTTCCAAAATTTTGTAGATGACATTCTCCCACCCCTCTACAGTAACAGCCTATCCACGTCAAAGTGTGAAGCACTCAGCACTTACACAGTCCAGTCTTCAGTTAAAGCAGGTAAGTAATTTAAATCACTACTGAACTGACACTGTGTCCTGGTTTGGGGTAAAACAGAACCAACTTTCTGTCCAGTAATTTTACTTTTTAACTAAGCCTCTTCTAAGAAAAGAGGCTTAAAAATAACAAAAATGTTTTGCATTTCTTGCAAAAACCAATTATTTCTAAAATGCAAGAAAAACCACACAGTGGAATCCTTTTTATGCAGCAGCAGTTTTCTTCCCCAAGCTAAAGAAACAATATTCTTCTTTCAGAAAAAGATATAATTTAAAACCAGACTTTAAAGTTCTGCTTGTGTAAAACCTATTAATTGACCGTGAACTTTATTTGAAAAAAGACAGATTCTCACAGGGCCAGTGTAAAGGCAATGTTACATCCCCTTGCACTTCTGAGAGGCTGCATCTTCTGGCTATCATCAAAACCTCCACTGAAATTTTACACTAACATCCTCATTCATACTGTCCAAACCTCAAAATATGTAATCAACTGCACTTAATCACTTTCTGACTGAAAAAGCTAAGATTCCTTTTAATTAATTCATCACACTGGGACATCTCACTCTATTTAAAATTATGGGACAAAAGAGTCCAAAAATAAGTATATTAATTGCAAATTAAAATAAAAAACACAACAGGGAGACAAAAAAACTTCTGAAAAGCAAGTCAGTTGCCTAAAGTTATTTAAATACTTTCTGAACGTTTTTTAAAGCAGGACACCTGCTGCTAGTAAATAGATGTGCAGTAACACAAAGTATAGCATTAGGAGCTCTAAAGAGGATGGGTGGCAATTTGGACTGAAACTATGGAATTTCTTTAGATGTACAGAGAAGAAAATTCTGTAATATAATATTAAAATGTAACATAGCCTTAACTGACTCTCTTAGAAGACACTGAGAAAGTAGCCACTATAGTGGACTTATCATCTAGCCTTTGATAACTATTTTGAAAGAATTAATGTTTCATTAAGTGTGCATATACCAGAAGTTTTAGAGCTGTTTTTCTCATAAAAAGAAGTTCAAATTACTCCTTTTCACTAGCAGCCTTTTTTTGAGCCTTCCTAAATTTGATGCTCTACATGACAGCAAGATAAGCCTTCAGCCATCATTGCACTTTCTCTCTTTTCTTTTAATCTGGGCCTGCATCATGTATCCAAACTAGAGTGTACTTGTCTAGCTAAATGAAACATCCAGACTGCCCAGCAAACATTATCTGATGTGCTATCGTCTGGTTTCACATGTGCCATCTGAGCATTGTTTTGTCAGACATGAAAAGACTGACACCTCAGTCACAAGGTGTCAAAAAGTATCCAAAAGTCTGGATACTTTTCATTCAGCTAACTGTATGCCATGTTTAAAGCTCTTTAGGGAAAAATGAGCAAATTACCTTCAACACTTTGTACATGGCTTGTTCAACACAAGGCAATTAACTGAAAGTCATTAAGGAAAGCTCCACCTTCATACGCTCTTATTGAAGAAATATTGCCTGAGCCTTTGGGCAAAACTCGACAGATCCAGGAAAATAGCACATCTCAACAGATCGATTGACTTGCTATCTCCTGAAAGGTAGAAATCACCATTTGCTAAGCAAAACAATAGCCCCATCACTGCACAAGACAGAAGTGTCCCAACAGTTCCTTCTTCAGAGGACTTGCAATCTAGAGAATATTTGGCAGGGACCTGGATCTGATATTGGCTTCAAATGGAAAGGGACTAATCTTTCATGCTGCTTTTCATTTTGGCAGTGAGACACATGTCCCAGAGAGTGCACTGGACATCACTCTTACCCCAGCTATCTGTGAATTGAGCTACACACCTGCATCTCAGAGCTTTGAGAGACAGCCCGGGGGTCAGCTAAGAGAGACACAGCTAAGAGTCCTGCAGGGCTCTCTGATAGTGCAGTTACAGTTCCAAGCTGTAACACAGGTACCAGGCAAGCTGCTTTAGGTTCATGCTGTAAAATTCTTATAGCTCATATGATTTACTGGCAAAACTTCTGGCCTCGTTCTGCAAGTGCAAAGTTTTACACTTAGGAGCACAAAACAAAGAGAGTGATGATTTGGAATAGCAATCAAAGACAGCTGTTTCTGTTTTTAACGAGAGACGTGTTGCCTGGTTATCAAATTACCAGTGATAAGAAGACCTAGTGAAGTCACTGAGAATGCTGCCAGTGACTTTCCTGGATTGGTATCAGATCATATGAGACAAATATTTAGGTATGAATCTCTTCAGTATTCTCAAAAAATAACTATACTGGGTTAGATCAAGAGTTCTTCTCAAGCTTATGTGGCAAGTGCCCAGAGCAGAGCAGAAAGGAAAGTATGTTCAGTACTACCTTCTCCTTAATACTTTTGTAGCCACCAACCATCTTCATGTCAGGGACTTCCTGGCGTGGTCTATATTTAAAAATTCACAATGGATTTGTCATTCTTGCAGCATTTGTTCAGTCTCCTCTTGAGCTCACATAAACTTTTAGTGCCCATGCCAACCCTGGCAAAGGAGTTCTACAGATCTATTGCTTGCATGAAGAATCACGCTCTTTGGGTTTGTGTGGTCTGCCTGTTTCCTACTTCAAATGCTCTCATCGTGGCTGGTTGAACAGTCAAATCCCTATCCATAGTCCACATGCTACTTTTTCAAGATAAATAATCACTGTTTACTTAATCTGTACAGTTTTGCCTGTATTAAACTACTACACACTTTTGATCACCCTTGATGCCCTTCCACGAGTCTCCACCTATTCTGTAATACCCTTCTGAAACAAGGGGAAGACTACTGTAGGATTTAAGATGGCGTAATAAAGCTAACAATACAGTGGTGTTATAAAGTTATCTTTACTCTCTTGTCCTCTTCTAAATTGCTCTGCATCTGATTTGCTTTTTTGATTGCTGTTGAGCTTTGAGTTGACTTTTTTCCAAGAAGTATGTCTTACGATCCTAACGTCATACTGGTTACTGCCAGCTGAAAGACCAGTGTTTTTGCAAGGTATTAAGGAAAATCAGGAGTGGTCTTTTCTCATGTATATTACTTCACACTTACCTATACAGAATTTTACTTGCTTTCACCTGTAAGTGCTGCCAGTACACAATCTCATAAGGGCTTTCAACAGTTGTTCTTCATCTTCAGCCTTTGTCCTTACTATCTGGATAACTCAAATACCAGTAACAAACTTTATTGCTTTACTGTTTTTTCCAGGTCATTTCTTACCATGATGATCATGGATCCTCAAATACTCCAAAGCCATTGCAACATACCACTACTAGATGAGTGGATCATTTACTTCTAACCTGTGATTCGTCTTCTCTTTACTGTCAGTTATTTAAGAGTGAGATGATCATCTTCATGGAATGGAGACTTGGTTTCCTTAAGAAATCCCTGGTGAGGGACCTTGGTGGAAGCCCAGACAGCCCGTATGAACCAGACCACGCATATCCATCTGTTTGCTGAATGCGTCAAGAGTACTCCGAGTTGTAAGGCAGGGTTTCTGTTTCACTGAAGTATCTTTACCCTATTCATTATCTTCATAGAAATGCCAACTAATTTAACTCCCCATTATATTTCTAGTATTTTTTTAAATATATAGGAGGCTTATAGTTTTCTTGATTTCCCTTGTACTTCCCAAACACCAACTCTACTTCTCCTTTTTCTCTCTGAATTTCTTTATGAAAATCCAAAGTGTGGCATTGGTAGCATTCAGCAATAGTATTCAGTAATATTTTATCTATTTCTTTACTCCATATAGTAGAAAGAGACTTAATACAGGTAGAGTTATTTTATACTATCATCTGTATTTCAGATAGCACTGTGGTGTCTCTGGTGCATCATCCTGAAAATACTTTGCACAGCTACTCCTCAGACAAAGGAATTGGAGTGCACTCCTTTGACACAGGAACTAAAGTGCATTCCTCATCTAGGTTATTGGACAAGCTTGATGTTCAATATCTCAATATCTGCCTGTGTGGGTGACTGTAACCTATGAAAAATGCACAGCAAATTTGAACTGTTTTACCATCATGGGAGAATAGTAGGCAATTCTCTGGCCAAACAGTAAGGCAGTGTTTATGTCATTCTGGCAAAATAAATCATTTCTATATGTCTATATGAGCAAGGGAAAAAGATCTTATCCATAAACTCTCAACATCTACAGAAATGCATAAATGAAGTAAATAAGCTTCTAAATGAAATTTAAGACAGAATGGCTGGAATAAAAGTCCCAAAGACAGATGGATACTAAAAGCCTAATGGAAAGTTTCATAATTACCATGCAGTATTTACAGACTAGTACATTCAAAATAAGCAACTGCTACATTAATTTTATGTGAAACACGGAGAAATAGATAGTGTCTCCAATTTTAATGGGTTCATCTATTAATAATCTATCTGTTTGTATAGCTACTCTTTGACCTTATCAAAATGCTACCTCATGCCAATTGTGTAAGAAGTCCCCAGCCTCATGACCTGGCACTGTACAGCAGTACACTATGCACTCCAGCACCTAATATCCAAACTCTAATAGAAAAAACAGGAAGAGACCATGACTTAACAAGTTTTCTTAGCAGCTCTACTACCCCTCTATCATCTCAAGAACTCTGGAAATTAGCACTGGATTTATTCCTAAACCATGAAAGGACATATTATATATTTCCACTACCTGCTGACTTGTTAAAAGAAAAAAAAAAAAAGAAAAGCTTATAACATAATTTTATGCTTATTTTACATAAGCATAAAATTCTTTTTTTTTTTTCTTCTTTTATGCTTACACAACTTGGGCACCTCAACAGTAAACTGAGGAAGAGCATCTTTATTAAAGATTCCATATCCCTGCTCTCACCACAAAAATGTTGTTGTGAGATATCACACATTGCTTAAGAGTTCTAACAAGTCTGTCACCAAAACTGGAGAACAAGATAGCTAACACTAATCATATCTTCAGTTAATGAACGAAGACAAAGCAACTTTTAAAAATAGCATCATCGACATTTCACTTCTTACACAAAAAGAAAACCAACCCAGAATAAACTAAAAAGGTGTACAAACCCGGCCATCACATTCCTTTGAATCAACATTTTAAAAAACTTAAAAAGTCAGTCAAGTGTTTTCCCTCCTCCTTCAGAACAAGTCTTGCTTTCATACCCTCAGGGAACTTATAAAAACCTGAGAAATGACCTAGAAGATGCAATATTTTGTAGAAGTAAAAGACACATTTTGAAAAACAGCTTTTTCCTACAGCAGAAACTGATTCATTGCATCCTTCCTCAGAACGTGAAAAAAGTATCTGCTATTCTTAAAGGAGACTTCTGGATGCTCCTCAGAAAAAAAAAAAACACAACAAAAAAAACCCAAAGCAAAACAAAAATACATTCATGGAACACCTAAGGTAGAAAGGAAATGTGTCATAAGAGAAAGGTTGAGAAGACCTCACCCAGAAGACCTCTGAGTCAAAAGAAACCTCCCTTCCTCTCTGAAAGATGATAAAAAAAACATGCACTTGTATCTTGTTGACTTCTGGTAGACATTTTTGGCTTAGGTGTAACCTACGAAAGGAAGATAACTAGTTTGAGTCCATCCACCTTTTTTCTGAATTCTGCGCTCCTTATTAAAACAGAATACAACTGTCAGATGGTCTCCACCATGAACTGCTCAGTACCTTTCATCTTGTACAGAAGTACCGAAAAAAACCACATGGTAAAAAGGAAGAAAATACCTACAAGGTTATTCTTCTGCAGTATGAAAAACAAGCGATCCCTCCCCATAGTATGACAATAATAACTTGTACAAAGGTAGGATCAACCAACTAAGCACATCTAATGCCATTTGAAACTCTTGGGACAAATGGCTGACCAGAGCGGAGTTTTCACAATAAAATACTGTAGCAGATGCACAAAGGAAGAGGTAGAAGACAGATTATGAAGAAGTAAGGTAGAAGAGGGGTAATCACTTTGTGCAAACACGCAAGAAATATCTGTGCAAAAAACCCCACTCTGCTGGGGGACATCGGTGGAAGAAACGCTTGCTTTGCTCAGATGTTTATATTAACAATCTCAATTTAAACTCCTTTTGCAACAGAAGGTGGCATAGTGAAGAATAATATGACATTAAAATCACAGTGGCCAGATATTGAGTTGCTGAGCAACCAGACGTAGCTTCTGACATCTTAAAAGTTCAGAAAACGTCAAGCTACAAATTCAGCTTCCTAATTACGGACAGCCAAGACAACTATTTCTAAAAAATCTTGGCCACTGTTTTAAAATACATTTTACTGCTAAGGAAGATAATGAGTCACATTTCCAAGTGGCTTCCAAGTACATGCCTGTAGCATACATACACACAGGAAATTTGAGAACTGCAAATTCGGGGAGTGATTCTGGAAATTTGGAAGAGTATATGGTTTAGTAAGACTTTGAAAAAATGTAATATGTTAATTATGATTTCAATATAATTTTATTCATACATTTCCTTCACTACCTGTCCTTTATATTTACTACTTGAACGTTATTCTGTGGTTCTTTCTGGCAGGATGTATTCCAGGTATGTTTTCACTATGCGCTGTGCTCATTTGCAGAGTCATTTAAAGTATTTCAGGGTTGTCTGCAGATGAGCACAAATTCAATGGCTTTCAGCAGGACAGTTCACTGGATTATCTCCTCCTTTCAACACACTCTTAATATGCTCAATCAACCAGAGGTGACCTAAGCTTTCAATCACTGTTATAGCTTGTTTATACCGGTTTACATATAGAGGACAGTGAATATTACTATAACACAAATCCTGCTATGAGAAAGACATCCCTACCAAAGGCACAAAAATCACATTAAATGGCTGGGATGCCTAACCCACTGTCCTGCCAGCTCCAAGGCATTCCTATCAATGACTGCCAGTAGAATCGTAATTCTTTCAAGTGCAATATGCACAGGAACAGAGGAACATACCTCGCAGGAGGTTGCTATCTCCAATAGAAGTACAGAAACACTTGAAAAGGAAAAAACAAGAAAGAAAAAGAAGAAAAAACCTATGTGGTAGTCAGTATTAGAAATCATCATCTATGATGGTAAAAATAACACTTCCTCTGCATTTCCACATTTTCAATTCCCTTCCATTTAATAAGATGTACCACAAATACTGAAAGTATCTTCTCTACATAAACCCAAGAAATTTGGCAAAGTTTCATTGTGAGTACTTTATTTTCTCCAGGAAAGATATCAAAACCTCATTTGTATTTGTTCATGTTAAATTTATTCTCTTAAAGCTGAACCTCTCTCATTTAGGCTTGAAATTGATGAAAAATAAAAAGGATAAAGAAACCTGCCAGCAATGATCTGAGTAAGCCTGTGACTCTCTTGGCTGCAATATTCCTTTTTATTCATGTGAATAAGCCTCTTCAATGAGTAAGTTATTCTTGGTGAGAAAACATAAGCCTTGACAAAACACCAGGGGCAAGTAATCTGCTCTAAAGGCACAGCCTTGACTAAGAATGAAGAATCAACAGAGGAGAGGAATGTAGGAAGCAGGGCAAAACCCACAGTATGTCACGTTTGTTAAGTTGTTCTACAGTAACCTTAAGGAAACTATATAAGCATAGAAACAAACCTGAAAATTATGATGGTTTATAATGAAAACTCTTGAAAGTGTGAGGCCAGTTCCTCAACCTGCACTAAAAGCAGGAATGCAGTTTTTATTTAAACCCACTGTCTCGCCACGTGACAACTAAAATTAAAACCTACAATACAACTGTTAGAATACTGTATCTGTTATACCACCCTATTCCTCTATTATCACAGGAATTTGTCTGGCTAGTAACAAATCCCAGATGCCTCCTGTTACATCTACATAGTATGAAAGTGCTTCTGCTCGGAAAATGGCAGCAGTTGAACGAGCATACAGCTCCCTTATCATAGTCTACAAGTTGTGATTCTGGAGTTGACATCAGAGCTTTTATGCAAATGAAGGCACTGAAGAGCCCTCTTCTAATTCTGATCTTGTCTCCAAAAGGCTTCATGATTCTATCCTGAATAAATGGCTCCATTTCATAGAAAAGGCTCTTACAGAAAGTCCCCACAGCCTTCTTTATCATCCCCCTTACTCTGATTTCTGCATTTTCCCATACATGCTGGAAAAGAAATAAAATAATTGCCATAAACTAATTTGCCTGTGCACAATACTCTTGATCTCCAAAAGACTCAAACATTCACTTCTACAGTTCTTCTAAGAAATGACCCAAACACACTTATTTTTCTTTAAAGAGAAGATGCATTGAATTTTGTCAGACTTCACATGTGGCTTTTCTCTGTGTACTCTATCTACAATAGCACACTTATAGAGGTTTTCTCTTAAATATTTTATATATATGTATATGGTGCATGCTTTTTGGGGTGTGAACTCAGGTTACACTACGGCTACTGTAAGGTATCTCCAAATTCTGCTCACACATCATCTAATGCGCCATGAGAGAGAACACAGATTGTTCACAAAGGGGGTGCTACTTTTGCTCACCCCCTACACTGTACTGCTCTACTCTCTGGATGGTGTGACATCTATGTTGTAACTTAAGAAAGGAGGGGAACTCCTTTCTTCTAAAGCATCCAACCTTCTGGAGTTCCTACTAGAAATATTATCATACCCTTGTCTTTCGAAGAGTATTTTTTTTTCAAATGACTTCTCATTATTCTAAATAGTACCACTTGGGAGATGTTTAAAGAAACAAGGGGGAAGTCTTCAGGGAAGAAATCTGTAGACTCTTTTCTTAGACTCTGCATTCTTTTGCAAACAACTTAATGCACGCTCAGCACACTCTGAAACATTGCTCAATTGTGCTCTGAACAGAAATTAATATTTTCTAGAGGAGATTTCAAACAGTTATAACAGAGGGAACAGTACCTTTAAATAGACATGGAGAGCAAATGATGCTGCACTAAAAACTAATTAAAATTACTACAGGGGCCTTACCCTCAAGGAGGTAAATTACTGTAGGCCCCACAGAAACAAAAGCTGCATTGTGGTAAAATTATATTGCAGTGATCCATCTATTCAAAAAAGTGAGTGGAGAAAGTCTAAATCTAAAGCATAAATTAAAACACCCCAGTCTTCATACACATGAAAATGTCTGACTGCGACCACTAGGCAGGTATACGAGATATATATTCCTAAGAAATCATCTGTAAAGAAAACTGTATGCCCTGGAGCTTAAAAATGGATTAAAAATAACAGTTTTATGGGTTGGAAAGTCAAACTACAGGTATTCATAACAGCTACCATATTCGCTTTTCTACACAACTTAATGGAACCAGACAGTTAAAAAGAAAAAAACCTTCTTCAAAGTTCAGAACACCAGCTTTTTCATTTTCTATTAATGTGCTAGCTTCACTGGAAATAAACATGTTCCCCTTTTGCAGGATCTTCCTGTTAGTAACAGTTGCACATAAATAAAGTTTTCTAAACAAACATCTTATCTTTTTATGGAAGGAAGTCCATTAATAAGGAATTGACGTCCTTCCCAGAAAAAAAAAAAAAATAAAAAATCAGTGTTAATTCTTTTCCATAAACTAAAGAAATAAACTTACACCCTGAGATTTTTTACTCTATTTTCACAGCAAACTGGATAGTCTGCACGTAGATAAAATATAACTGTTTGGGTTTTCTTATAAACAATGCCTCTGTTGCTACCTTGCCACAGAATACTGAATAATTAATCTTTTCCCTTGGTTTTTGATTGCTTCATGGAATTTGTGCTTCATTTTAACTGTACTCCACACATTCTTGTTCAAACTACAGGGCAGTGTGTGAGCAACTCTCAGCCTGGGAGCTTCAGAGGCACAGCATAGCTGTTTAATATTTTTGGAGAGCTGTCCTTTACCCAACAAAGGCAGCCAAACAGACTCTAGAAACTGTGCTCACAATCTACTGTGCTCTTCAGTGTCTTTATCACCTACACAAGACATTTCTATTGCCTAAAATTAACTTAATAATGGAAAATCCTCTGATACAACTTTTATTTGTTTTCCTTCTTCAAAATAGCTTTTCCTTTAGACCAAGAGAATATGAAGTTGATGCTGTACTGTATGCTACTTGAGATAAATAAAATAAATAACTTTTCTCCCAAGGGCTTCAGAAAACCAGCACTGGAATCTATTTGCAACACTGTTGAACATAGATATGTTAATATGTTTAAAGAGTTTAGATTTTCCAGTGATTTTGTGCAACACAATTTGAAATCTCAGTGCCACACTGCATGGAGATAAGCTTAAGAGACTAGCAGAATGATATAATCTGTGATTACCATACTTGTATAAACTTAAAAGTTTATCAAAAGATCTACTTACTTTAAAGACATTAAATGTTTAACTCAGGGGGAACACAAGAAGCCTCATAAAAATATGTACAGTAGGAATTTCAAAAAGGAAATTTAAAAAAAAAAAAAAGTGCTCCAAATGATGCAAGAAAATGTTGTTTCTCTTCAGTTGTGTCTATAAATTGAGTGTTATTTCAAAGGAAAACCTATTCTAATTTTTGAAAGATAAAACACTTATATTCCAGCAACTACAATTAACTATCCTAAGAATGGGAAAATAAGATCCCATAGTCTTTTACCAAGAGTGTGCATCAACTTTGTTTACACAACACTTCACTGCAGAAGGCATTGAATGTGTGTCCTCATGCAGATAAATGACAGGGTGACAGAGAGTGAGATTGAGCACTAGACTCCTACTCCTCCACTACACTGAACTCAAAGATTCTTTTCTGACTTCATTTTGCACTAATACAGTCTTCTTTCCAAAGATCAGGCTGATGTAGAGGTGACAAGCCCTAAGCAGATACAGTCAGTCCACATTACACAATCTTGAAGGTATTGGTTTCTAGCATTGTTCTTTGGCATCCATATATAGCTTTACACACTAACTCTTACAGTTTACATTTAGAATGCAATACTTTTTCTTGATGGTGGAACCAGGAGTCCTAACGTGCTTGCTTATGTTTAGTAACACACATACCTGAATGTCACTAGAAAAACAAAACCAACTTCCTTTTCCCTTAACTCTATTCTTTTCAAAGGGTTAGGTCCTCAGGAAGGTTTCCCCCCATTTCTGTTTAATTCTCGATAACTGTATTGCGGAACAGTGACCTTTTTTAAAAGCAAAAACAGAGCACTGCTTTAAAAGGTCATATGGCACAACTGCGAAAGCAGAGCAGATCTTCTTGTATCCCACGGCAGCACTGGAAATGGAGATGTAGGCGACAGCCAGCCATCTGTACCTGGGCAAAACTGCACGACGAAGATTTTTATCGGGCATTAGAACAGTCACCAATTTTCCAGGACTTCCCTGGCCCATCAGGATACCTAGGTCACCCCATAAAATTTCCAGCTTTTTGCCTTCCTTTTTCTTCACCCTCCTTCTTTTAGCATAATTCCTCACAAAAATTCTCTGATTCTTGACATGGGAGAAAGCTTGGGGCAATCTCAGAAAGCTCAGTAACTTTTGATAATTTTATATTGTAAGATCAAGAGTTTTGGTGAGGTGTAGTAAATGGCTAGCCAAAATATCTGTGAATAGCTTTAGCTCCGATGAATGAACTGATGGTAGCCAGCACATCAAGCACAGAAGTGCATTCTGTGGGGTCACTGTTACCTGTGCTGTTGTCTTTTCTTGTCCGCTCGTCTCTACGTTCTGCAACGCAGGTGTGACAACTGGTGGAGGAGGTGCCCTGCGCTTTTTCACTTCTGGATTTGCTGTCATTCCCGAGATGTTACCAAGGGACAGTGATGGACCCAGGCTACCGGAACGAGAGTTCACCGAAGGGGAATTTGGTGCTGTGGAAAAACCCTGTAAATGGATTAACAACTTGGATTAACATCACTTTTTAAAAACAATGGGAAAGAAAGAAGAAAAACAAGACACATCTGGTTACTGTTTAAACAATGATATAAATAATCACGTATGTTCCTCTGCCAAACTTGCTGAATTGCAAACTGTAACTTTTGGAAACTTCTAAAGGTCAACTGGAACAAAGCTTTCAGGCAATATAAACGAGAGGAGGCATGATGAGCATCTACCTCAGTTTAAGAGTATTATTGATAGGAACACTACTGCTGCTTCATATTTAAAATATAAGCTTCAAAAAGACACATAATTACAATTATCCAAATGCATTTGCAGTTGTATTTCAATTACAAGCAATATACATTACTGAAAGCAAGATTTACTTTTAAATGAGATCAGTGTATTAATCACATGCTGTCTGTTTCTCAGGCTTGTCTATTTTATTAGCAATCTGACTGATTTACCTGAGCCTTCTTTGCAGATTTATGTAAGAGAAAATCTGCTACCATCAATTTATTTCCAATTTACAATTTATTTATCAAGCATAATCATTTACAATCTTCTGAAAAAATCCATTTAACCTGTTCAAAAGAAGTCCTACTGAAAGGTCCCACTTTGGATTTTAACAGGTCCAGATAAAAGGATAAGCAGAAACTATGTCAACAATTACTTATTGTTAAATAGGTATTTAACAATAGGTATTGAAATGAAGTTCTCCAATCTGGAAAGTGCTGGAAAATGCTTTGCCTCAATTGTACAGCTGGTTCATCGTTGTGGTGAATATCTAGATTTCTGTAGGAGTGTAACTTGCAGTGAATTTGATTCGTGACATGGCATGATAATTCCTTTCCACAAGTGCCAAGAGCAAACTTGGGTAAAAATTAAAAACTTGGGGCAGCAAGCTCAAAGACAATTCATTTAATTTTAAGACTGCTCAGGAAGCACTGATGAAGCATATACCAATGCAAAAAGATGTATAATACAAGTTCCTGACTGTCTGGTAAAGTTCAATCTTCTATAGATTCCATGAAAGCAACTGAAAGTGCTAAATGCAAATAGCAAACGAATTTGTGTCTTGTCCTGCATTTACTATGCATATGATAACTGTCACTGATTTAAAACTATCGGCTCAATGCTCTTATTATCTTTTATCTTGCACACTGCACAGCAGACTTCACCTAGGACTAGTGTATTTAGCACTACCCAGGCATGTTACCAATCTTCTCCAACTGAAGAGAGTTTTAATGAAGGATTAAAGCAGTATTTTTCATCTTTTTCATCGTTAGTTTCTCTGAACTGAATACCATCAAAAGCTTCTCTACCTCTCCAGCAAATGAAGAAAAAAGCTCAAAGTAAAATGTAGGGTTTAAAAGATTAGGTCTAATCTTAACAAGAAATGTAGTCTTTTCTTGGCCCTATATCTTAAGCAGCAGAAAAAAATAATTATCTCATCTATAACCTACAAGTTCTAAGTCATTCTCAGTGTGCATTGTACCTGGTTCTATCAACTTAAAGTTTGTTTACTCCTAAAGAAATGATAAGGTTCACAGGGTGAAACACAATACAATTTCCTCTCTTAACACACTTATAAAACACAAAATAATTTTAAGGTGTATTACACAGGTATGCTTTTCTGACTGTTTAAATTCCTTGATTTTACTTGCTGGATAAAAAGGTTGAGAAATTTTGTTAAAGAGATTTAAAGAGGTATACAAGTAATAAAAAAAAGCCCTAAGACTTCCCTCCCACCATTACAAACATGGGATACCAATAAGATAGGATTTATCTAGTTTTAAATTAATATCCTATTAAATTATACCCTCAAGGTTTCATGGCTGAAGAACTACAATAATCTACAGTAATCTTTTTCTAGGCAACAGATCACTGTGAAGGAATACAGTGATGAACAACTAAACATTTTAAAGCTTTTTTTTTTTTTTTTAAAGCTTGGATTTCCTAACAGAAGATAGAGGAAAAACTTCATAATACTTACATGACACTATAAATAGTTTATAATAAAAATATTTTAATGAAAAAAAAAATAAAAACATTGGAAATTCATCTGTTTTCTTTTCCAAGTCTAAACTTTATATCAAGTCCATTATTTACTGAGTGATCATTTCAAGAATGCCCATGTTAAGACTCTTCCCCTAAAATAAAAACTCACTAGGGCTTCCAGACTAATGGAATGAGGACAACTTCAAAGTAGTTTTGAACGCCCCATCATTCAGCAATGAGAGATTTGCCTAACTGGAGGCGGACTTTCAAGCTCTCCCATGTGTGTAGTCTTTATTAGGTTAAGAGAAGAAAAATGTTGGACACAAACCACTGACACAAGTGTTTCTGGCATGACTAGTCTTTTGTTGTAAACCTAATCTACAGAGACAACGCCTTACCCAGCTTTTACATTTTACATTGTGTTAGATGCAGTGGAGCTTCTTTCCAAATAACTGGATTTTGGAGATTTGTTTTTCAGGCAGGTTAGCAAGGCAACTATTAAGAACATACAATTAATTAAGCAAACTTGCAGGGACCTACGTGCCATTTACCCAAACCATATCTCATTTCTTCTTGTTTTAATTGTTATCAATAGATTGATTTAAGTGGAATTACTGAAATGACAGCAATGTAAGTGAGAGGAAAGCCAAGCTCAAGTATTGCAGCCAATGCAGCTGGCTAAAAAAAGTCAGCCCTTATCCTCTGCTTCATTTGACAAATAGGTTAGCATGGAATGTTCTGCCTGGAGTCAAAAGCCATTCCTACAATCCTACAATGTGCTCTGTAACTGCATTGAAAAAAAAATTATATATAAAAATGTGTCAGAAAAAGAATTTTCATGACAATGAATTAAATAAGGAACTTTTAAAAATGTCTCCCAACTTGTAAAATCATAGTCTTTTTTCGGCTACTAGTGACTACTAGACTACTAGTGTTAGAACACTTTTCTAGCAGTTCAAACAACAATTAAGGAATACATGCTAGCAAGAAAATAAATTTGAGTTTCCTTTCTCCCCCCGCTCCCCGAATTAAGCTAAAGCAAAGACAGCACGAACACAGATACACCAGCAGCAAAATTAGACTCTAGTTGAGCAAGGGTCTTGAATGCTTACTGAACCACAACCATGGACCTAAGTGCACTTGGTTTCCAAGAAATAGACTGGAAATAGTTGGAAGGAGGCAAGAAACAGCTACAGTACCTACATATGGTACTATCAGGTTTCATGGATCCATTATTTCATGCTATACTTGCTAGTTTTTTCTCTCACATTAAACCTCTGAAATCTAAGGAACTTTCTTTTTTTCTAATGTACAAGTTGCTTTGTTTGGGGTTAAAGCAGTTTCTTTTCAGGTTTTTTTCCTACTGGTTCTTCTAGTTGAAATTTAGCTTTCAAAGAGATTTTGGAAAGACAGAGGTTGTTAAAAACACAGAAGTATGAAGGCTCGGAGAAACCTGGTGACTTAAACGTAGCAGTCCTTTGAAAAAAACACTGAGAAGACAACTTTCTACAAGACTACCAAAGTCCACAGCCTGCAGAACTCAACACAAGGTAAAGAGCCTAAAGCAGAGGCCAGTCTGTGTTCCAAAGTCAGCAACCTAGAACACAATTAAAAAATGTTGTTTGCAAACTACTCCCTCTTAAAGGATTAACTTAAAGGATTCAGAAGCTCTGATATCTTATGGATACTTCTGAAAATTTTAATGTTAATAATAATAAAATAATGTAAGATTAATCTATTAAAAATGTAGCTGTCCTGGTGTGAGAATTCCATTTTACAAAAATAGATGTGCATAAAAGTAGAAGACAGTTTACGTTCATTTCAAAAGATATGCCTCATATATAACTCCCTTACCCAAAGTCCTGTTATTAGCATTTCCTTGATTTTCTGATGACACTAAGTGGCATTTAAAGGTCAGCAAGGAAGAGACTGCAGCTTGCCTGTGAGAGTGATCTGACTTCCCAGTTCCCTGTCCACACCGGTCAATAAAAATTTTTCAAAATGTCAAGTTCTTTTCTTCTGAGGTTGCTACAGCCAGGCCTTTCTTCCGCAGCTCTTTGCCAAAACTCACATATTTGAGCTCCCAGTCTTGTTATGCAATTTCCTTCTGAGAAGTTTTTAAACCAAAAGTAATCAATTGAGCTGTTTTTAAGCACTCAAAGTACCAGGTGTATCAGCAAAAAAGGGCTTTTATTTTTTCCAAAATAGAGACAAAAAATAAGAATAAAAAAATATCATAAAGGAAATAATTTTTTTTTTTTTGCAAATATACTGTGTATAAATACAAAAGGTAAGATTTAGAGCAGGCAGAAAAATCCCTCTACTCAGTGACAGCAAGAATATCTATGCCCGTTGGACATTTAAACTCCATTAATGCAAATTTTTATTGATTTGCTGATTACAATTGGCCATTTAAAACAGGTATGTCAGATCTACTGCGCAAATTAAATGTGAAGGCTGTTTTCCTTTACGTGATACTGAAATTCCTTATACTAGCACTAAATTTGACAACACCGAAACCGAATTAATCCCAGCTCCTGCTTCAAAACCAAAGCATAATACTGAGGTCATGAGATTGCTTGGAGACCTAGTTTAAAAAAAAAAACAAAAAAAACCAAAAAAAACCCAAAAAACCACAAAATTGTGACTACTCAGTTTTTACTTTCTAACCAGACACACTGAACACAGTTTGTTTTTTGTACTCCCTGAAGCACTTGTGATTCTGGTATTTGCATACAGTCTGTAGTCAGAAAGGAAAAAAAAAAGTTAACCTTTTCCTGCTATGAACTAACCAAATAAATGCATTTTTATGCGATTTACTTTATGTTACTTTGTTATCTCATTGCATTTTGCTATTGCTAGGAAATGATCTGTTCACCCATCACAATGTTAAAAGAGAAGCAAGTATTTAATTTCCACAACAGTAACAGGCAGGTACAGGCAGTACCATGTTGATTTCATATGTCTGGTGAGTAAGCTTTCAAGGTTTTACTGTAAAAGTTTTGAGTTATACTTTGAAACTTGTACAACTACAGTGCTATCTTATGCTTGTATTTTATATTATGCTATTTTAGTATCTAGCTAGCAACTCCAGATCTTGTGGTCAGGGCCCATTTGGTGGACACCAGAACTTCCACAGCCAGAACTAGAAATGCCTGAGAACATTCTCTCTCCTGTGCCCCTGCCAGCTCTGCCTCCCTATGGCCAATCACATTCTTCGTATTTTAATATGACTAAAATTTGATGATCAGAAATCCTAGCAGTGCCAGGTACAAGGAGGTCATCTCCTTTCAGAAGCATCTACTTTATCTCCCAGCACTGATGTAGCATGACCAATCTGTCCCTGCAGAGGTTACTAAAACCTTCCTATCACACAGGTCTACCCCACCCACAATTATGCTCTTTTATTGCTTAACTATCTTTATCATATTTTTTTCCTTGTACCTTAACTATAATTTCCCTTCCTGTAAGTTTATCTTATTACTTCTTATGCTCACTTTGGTAAGGTCATGTGATGTAAAGTATCTCTATGTCTCTATAGCTCGGAGTGCAATCTTGGTTTCCAGCTCCCACTGATTTATGTTCACTTTGCATCTTTGCACTTTGGTGTCCAATCTCTTTCCCACTGGAAAACCTGAAAGAACAACCCTTAGAAAAGTGAAAGCATCCAGGAGAAAGACTTTCCAAAACAGACTGAGGGGGTTAGATTCACTGTTGGTGGACTTCTAAGTAGGGAAACAAGGGTGGGTATTAACTCAAGCCCTGTGCTGTAGGACAAAGAGGGTGCCCAACCAGAGAAAGGCCTTCTAAGAATCTTCTTTAGTTTTTGTTATTCTTCTTTATATGAAGGATACAAGCAATATTAAAAACTTCTTTTCCATATGAAAATCAGATTAATATTGAATGAAAATGACAAAAAGTACAAGAAAGTTCATTTTTTTTTAATTAAGTCAAATATTTTTCTTTGATGTTTAGAAATATAAAGTTTTCACTCAAATCAGTAGTAGGTTAGAAAACATGGACTGGGAACACACGCATTCCAGCTAAACATGAACATATCTATAAATTCTTCCAAATATAAAGAATCGTATGCAGTAAAACCAAGCCTAACTGCTAATATCACAAATTTAACTGAGTTCTCCACAAATGAATCAATTACTAAGGCACAGTGGAATACAGACCTGTAAATTCAACGATGTATATATAATATTCAAGCACCTCAGAGACTGTCAAACCATTCATAGTTTTTCAAGAATTTATGATAGATGTGACTCCTTAATGCTTTAAGAATAGAAGCTTTTGAATCACCTCTGGTGATTTAAAATTCATGGAACTGTCAGAGCTGGAAGGGACCTCTAGAGATCATCCAATCCAACGCCCTTGCCAAAGCAGGATTGCCCAGAGCACATCACTCAGGACGGCATCCAGGAGAGGCTTGAAGATCTCCAGAGAAGGGGACTCCACACCCTCCCTGGGCAGCCTCTTCCAGGGCTCTGGCACCCTCACCATAAAGAAATTCTTCCTCAGATTTGAGTGGAATTTCCCATGTTCCAGCTTGAGCCTGTCGTATTTCCTCTAAATAATTTCTCCTGTTTCCATGTTTCACCTTTCAGATTTTCCCAAGTCACACAACTCTTCATGCTTAACAAAATCTTTGTCTATTACTGCTACCCAACATCACTTAAGTCAATGTGAGGAAGTCTCCCTGGCAGAATGAAGATGACATCATAGTATCAAGGGAAATGGCTGCAATGATTTTTTTCCCATCACAGCAGTAAATGTAGAAAAGACAACACGAGTTAACTTGATTTACATTTGTGTGCTTGTATTGCCTCCTCTGTGAGTGACAACATGTTTCAAATAAATTAATAGTTTTTAACAAAAGTAGCATCCCAACAGAATCAGCGAAAATAACTTCTTGAGAGGAAAGGGTAGACACCATCTTTTCTGAATGGTGGGACAGAGGGAAAGAAGGCAGAGCCGTATCTGAACAACTCAGAAGGTGGGAGCAGGCAGCATACTGAATCAGCGCTTGGAAGGCACACATAAATCATTTGTGTCCTCTCCTATCAATCTGGACACTGGAGTCATTGCAGTAACCAGCAAGCAGGTATCCTGCAGACCTCATGCATCAAAGCTGAGGAACTTGTTAAAAGAGGAGAAACCCATATTCTTTGATTCAGAGCCGGTAGCATTGACAAGTCAATCCCTACTCAATGCAGTGAAAATACACAAGCTACAAATCTTTCTAAGGCATAATTTGTTTGGTTTCTGTCACTGTGTCCTACGAAGGACGAAAAACTGTTTTGCTGAAATCTGAAGCTATTTAGCCACAAAAGAAATGTCGGTTGCTAAACATTCTTTTCTAAACAAATGTGATCAGCAAAGCAAGTAGCTAGGTGTGCGTTCAAAAAAAGTAAACCTCAGCTTATAACCACACAAGCCAATATATTTTCCACTTAATACTCTAGATAATGTTTTACTTGAGACTCAGAATTACAGAATATTAATTTTCTGAAATACAGCTAAAAAGCTATGAAACATAAGCTTATTAGAAGATATTTTAGAATTGATATAAAATCCAATGATATCCAAGAAATAGCCACAAGCCTTAGCATGTGTGTGTTCCAGGTATCTTTTTAAGTGGATATACTAAAATCACCACTCTTTAAAAAAAAAAAACCACATGCATGTCCAACCCCTTAGAGTGACACATTAAGGTGACAGACACATCACAGATATACATGCACAACCTTCCAGAATATGCCAACTTCTCTCATGCTTTTGTGCTATGCACCTTATACCAGCAGGCTAAATGAGCATAAGTATATGTTTGATGGTTTGTTTTGGTGTCCCCCCCCCCCCCCCCCCCCCCCCCCCCCCCNNGTGGTTTTTTTTGGGGTCCCCCCCCCCCCCCCCGATGACAGATGCTTTTTGAATACCCCTGCGATGTAAGTATCTTGCTTTTGTTTTGGATATGTAAGCCCTTGCAAGACAAAACCATCATTAACATAGCATAGAAAAGATTTCTTCATCAGATGCATTCTATTCTACTTGGTAGTTTAATGGCAACTTTACTGTCGGTCACTCAGGTGTGAGGTAGGGGCACCGGCTGCAGACACAATCTCAAGTGATTGACTTTGACTGAATCTCAAAGTCAAGCATGTGACAGTCTGAGATGCTGGCAGATGCTTAGGATAAATTTTTTTTGCATTTCATACAGCTGTGTGGACAACTTTGCATCTCCTTTGCTAGAGTGCTGTCTTTTTTTTTTCTTCTCCTTTTTTTAATATCATTTTGGGAAAATACCAGAATGAATTTCATAAATGTTCCTTTCTAAGGGCTGATTTATGTCTTACTGGTTACACTGCTAAAAACTTATCTTCCACAAGACAACTCTTTTTGTTACAGGGCACTGTAACAAATTGTGTCAGCCTATAAAAAAAAGACTGTATTTTGAAAATACATTTTTCATAACTGTCAAAAATACAAATATGTAAAGCAATACGGGAAGAAAGATTAAATTAAAAATATTCACAAAAGGGGACAGCTAACAAAAAACAGACAGCCAGAATATTCAGCTACTCACACTACTTATAATTTTTATGATAACTGTGTACATATATGCTAAATACGTGTATCATTACTTGACAGCAAAATAGATAGATGACAAATATTTTTGTCACATACTATGCCAGACGAGCTAATCTATAACATAAGGGAAAGGGTCATCTATTTGATGATACAAGATTAAATGTGTCATCAAATAGGTACAAAAGACGGGCTTGTAAGGAGAGATATGGAAGGAGTTTAGTGAATCATAAAAAGAAATGGGAAAAAAAGTGGAAAACTTTATGAGTCTCTGTTGGATATTTGTCCAAGTGGTACAAAACCAGACAAGAAAGAAGCAGGAAAGAACACAGGAAAAAGTGAGGAGAGAAACAAACCCACAGTCATGGTGAAAAATGAAGTGAGTATATTTACCAGATTTGACCAGAGAGGAAGTTATTGCAGAAATTCAATTCAAAGATAAAAATCTGGAAAAAGAGAAAAGCAAACCAAAAAGCAGAAGACTTCAGTAACTGTGATGATAGAGCACTGGCTCATATCCTGGGTAAGGAACAATGAACTAAGGAGACCATAGAGGACGCAAACCATATTCTGCAAGAAATTCAATGATTGCTCACTTTAGCCCAGAAAGATGGCGATGTTAATGCTCACTTGTTGACACGAGATGGCAGGGAAAAGTGACATAAACAGAACTCAAACAAGATTCAATACTGAAAGGAATGTGGATTAATATATAGACTTGTGAGTGTGTAATAAATATTCCTGTGGTATGGATGTAATGCATACAAAGACAAGGCATAAGGCAGAATGGAAGAAAATAACCAAAGAAACATCTTAAAACCTAACAAGAGAGGTCTTCAAGCCAATAACAGACCCTAATCGAAAAACATCTTTGAAAGAAACCTGAAGAAGAAAGAATTACAGAGTAAAATTTACATGGATTCAAAAATTCAATTCAATCCCCGTATAGAAAAAAGACAGGAAAAGAAGGAAAGAACTTTTGAAAAGAGATCATTGGCTCAAAAGCCATTAGTAGATCTAGTGAGAGCAATCTTGGAAGAGAGCGGGTGGAAAAAGCCAAATTTTTCTAAGTCTGAAAAAGCTGGTTTCTCCTTTCACTTACACTTCTGCACTATGTGAAAATAGATTAGCCCAATCAAATAGTGTTGGACAACCAAGCCGAAAATAAAAATCTGTCTTTATTAATGGTCTGGCAACAGGCTTCAGGAAACAGGGAGTTCAAAAGGCCAAAGACCAACAACAGCAAAAAAGATATTTTTGTAATTTCCACTGGCATTAAGGATTCATCAATCATAAATGACCACAAAAAGGTTCAGAGGTCTTGAGCTAAATAAATTCATCATTGCAATAAGAGTTTATTTTCTCTAGGCTTACTAATTCTTTTAAATCAATTAGCCAGTGTGTTTGGTTCATGGAAGACAGCAGTTGTTATATTTGTGATATATGTCCTTCTGAACTTCAAAATATTTTGAAAAACTGCTGAGAAGAACTTCTGCTGCAATAAATTCTTTTAATGTATTTTTATGACTATCAAACTGCTAGAGCTGATCATCTTCAATATATTTTCATTGTAGATATGCCAATTTATACAGGAGGAGGAGACGGAAACTTCACATAAAACATACATTTTTTAAAATATCTGCTCTAATGTCTGCAAAGCCAATTTTTGTGGGGACCAGAATTGTGAATGGAATAGTTCCTGGCAAGAGTTTTTTGGGTGTGTATTTGTTTGGTTTTGAAGAAATAATTTTTGATTTTTACTGAAAGTATTTTTATTCCAGTAAAGTTCAAAAGTGTTTTTCCCCCATTTTAAGGAAATGGTTGTCCTTACACAAGTTTTCCAGAAACAAGAAACATTAGTGATCAATTGCTATTATCTTTCAGTGTCTGCTGAAATTCTGATGCATATGGCTCTGAAAACCTCTCTTAATTATAGCTGATGGAGAAAATCTGCACTGAAATTCAAAGGCAAATTTTCACCAAGATCTGCAGAACTTCTTTAAAGTCAAAGGAGCTGCTCTCTGATTTACTCAAGATCAGGGAACCGACTTCTAGCTCCAGTCCCTATAATCTAATTCCCACACAAATACTTTGTTAATTTAGAATGAAGTTGTGCAACTAGTTTTCCCTTTGAAGTCTATGGTAACTGTAGGTGTTTAGCTAGAGGGAGACAAATAAAATCATCCAACTGTCAAAGCAAATTTTTCAAAAGGAAGCTTTACACTTTTTAATGATAAAACACTGCCAAAACTATTACTGAAAAACAATGCAACCTCTGAAGATTTTAAAACTTAAATTAGAAGAACAAATCAGCTTTTGAACTCTGAAATTAGTGCAAAACCTAACACAAATCCTAATTACAGAGTCACTAAGAAGATTCTAGCAACATGAATCAGAAGTAAAGCAGCCAGAAACTTTATTGTTTCAATTAGGTCTTTCAGAGTTCTGGATGCACTTGTGTGTGTATACGTAACCTGTGTGTACCTACATGTAGGTACATACAAACACAGGTACGTATACACACAGAAATTTTATTACTCCAGTTAACTTTTTCAGCTGTCTGTATGCATGTTGGTGTGTGTACACATACTTACACACACTGAGTATAACAGGCTGGGTCTGAAACCTTATGAGGTAGCAGCCTAAGCAAGCCCCTCAGTTTTATCTGCAGCTTCCTTGCTCGTAATTTCTGCCATCAACGGCGCCGAAGCAGACCAGTCCTTTAAGGAGATATAACAGCTTGCTGCAGAAGACAAAAAACAAAAGGCAAACTCACACACACCATGCTCATAGCTTGATGCTTTGGTACTGATGTCAATGAAGCACTTTGAATTATAACAGCTGAATATTTAGTCCCAGATCAGCATCAGTAGTCAGGAGTGCAGGGGTAAAGAGAAGGTTTAGAGGCAATACCCCCCTGCAGGACAATGGCTAGAGCACATCCAGGTGCTGTACTCATCCATCTTCCATTTCATAACACCTACACATCAATACCTAAGCTTGTCCCATTAAAGGCTCTGGGGAGACCTTATAACAGCTTTTCAATATCTGAAGGGAGCCTATAGGAGAGCCAAAGAGGGATTCTTTATCAGGAAGTATAGTGAAAGGACAAGGGGCAATGGTTTTAAATTGGAAGAGGGGAGATTTAGACACCAGAAAGAAATTCTTTCCTGTGAGGGTGGTGAGGCACTGGAACAGGTTGCCCAGGGAAGTGGTGGATGCCCCATCCCTGGAGGTGTTCAAGGCCAGGCTGGATGGGGCTTTGAGCGACCTGCTCCAGTGGGAGTTGTCCCTGACAACCCCCACCTTCCAACCCAAACCATTCTATGATTCTATGATAAATGAGATGAACAATTGGGACAGAAAATACATATGCTTATACTCTGAAGCAAATTCAATTCGGGTGTTGAATCTTGCAAGAGTATGAAATTAAGATCCAAGCTTCCTCTCCATCCTGGAAGATTCTCCTTTAGAGGATAAGGAATATCCTGAGTATTCCAGCAAAAATCATGCAAGTTCAATAATCTGGCACAGAAGAATAGGTTAAAAGTAAAGAAGCGGACCCCATCTTTGAATTTTCTTAGACTTATATTCAAACATTACTTCAAACACCCTTGGCCTTTTATGTCTTTCCTATTGTGAGCACTCAGTATTATCCTTTTAATTCTGACTTTGTCTAGGTCAGCCCACCTTCTAAATTAAAGTGAAGCAAGAATACAGGATACTGCAAAGAGACTGCGAGTACAGGTGTGCTGAAGCCCAAGCCACTTCAGCCTTTTTCCCACTTATATATATAAAATTATATTTTTATCTTCCTTTGAAGTACAGTTTAGCTAACTAAGTTTCTCCAAGTCTAAAACTTTAGTCTAAAACTAAGTCTAAGTACTATATCCTTAGGACAAAAGAGCTTGAGTTGTCAATTACAGAATCACAGAATGATATGGGGTTGGAGATCATCTAGTNNNNTGCACAGGAACGTGTCCAGGCAGGTTTTGAATGTCTCCAGAGACAGAGACTCCACCACCTCTCTGGGCAGCCTGTTTCAGTGCTCTACCACCCTCAAAGTAAAGAAGTTCCTCCTCATGTTTAGATGGAAATTCTCATGTTCACGTTTGTGCCCGTTACCTCTTGTCCTGTCACTGGACATCACTAAAAAAAGACTGGCCCCATCATCTTGTCAATTTTTGTTATTTGTAAAAAACTAATTTTCCCACTGTGAACAACTTTGTTTCATCTGTGAATTTAGTATGAAATACTAAGAAATTACAGCTCTCCAATCTGTTTATTCCCACTGACTGGAGTATTCCAATCCACTGGAGTGCACTCCTTACTGAGCAGCTGTATCAGAAACTTTTCAAATTAAACTGTCACTGAAGTTAAAAACAGTAGAAATAGATACAACCTGTATCTACATTTGGACTTTCACTGGCACAATTACATCTTAAACAGGACAAGCAGTACTGAGAATTCTGCTTACTTCTCTGGGTATGCTCTGCTTCAGATAAAGAAAATCCTGCTTTTGCAACAAATTATTGGTTGGTTAAAGCCACTCCCTTCCTCTGCCACTGTTTGCAATTCATCTTCTGCAAGCCTTAACATGTTTACTTTGGGGTTTTCTCCTTCCCCAGTGAGAAAATGCTCCATAAATTGAGCAACTTCAAGAAGTTCATCTGCGTCAACTGTCCATCAAAAAGGAATGAAGGCCTCATGTTTTCAAAGATGACAGTGAAAGTGTCAGAAGATGTTTGTCCATACAAAAGAGAACCTGGAGTGCAAGAAAGAAGTGGCCTGGAATAATGGCTAACAACTCATAAAAGACATGGTGCAAAGCCAGTTGAAGGTAGCAGGAATTTTTCCACTGGTTCTAGTAAGTTCTGCATCAAGTCTCCAATGGTCACTCTAACATTTCTATGCCAAAAGATGCTCTTAACTATGCTACCACTGTCATTTCTCCAGGAAATCTTTTTTTCAGTATACTTTCAAACTCAATGAAAATCATAACAAGGCAAGCAGAGAAAGCATGGCTCGATTTTTTCAAACACAAAATGTGGTTCCACATACTTAAGTCTCTGCTGCTAAGGAAATGAAGAAAATAAAGCACCTCCAACAAAACACATGTGAAACAGATCACAACCAATAGGCAAAGAGTTGTTTTAAAAGTGTGATCAAAACTCAAGTTAAAAACCAAAACCCAAAAAACCCAATGCATAATCAGATACCTTGAAGTATGGTCAAGTTGTGTAACTGTTTGTCGAAGGTTTAAGAACCAAAACATACTCTCTCAGATGATGTCAAACAGCATATGAACACACGTCTACAAAGCTATCAGACCTTATACTACTTTCACCCTCAACATGATGCTTTCTTTTAATGTAATATTCACCCACAGGAAAAGTAGAGCAATATATCAAGTGAGTTCACAGTCTAAAGCAAAAAACACTAACAAGTCTTAGAGTGCTGCCTTTCCATACAGAGAGGAAAAAGTATTTTTTTAGATTATCCAAACAGGTTGCATAGAGTATTTTCTACCCAAACTGCTTTCTCCCTCCCCCCCCCGCCTTTTTTTTTTGTTTTCCTCTTTTGAGGGGGAGAGGAAGGCATCTCAATTTTGTAAAGGCAATGTATTTTTAATGAAACACTAGTTAATGACTTTGACTGACTTGCACAATTGTCAATATTTTCAATTGATATTGTCTTCCTGATCTGTAACCCTTAAACCAGAACAAGGACCTTGTTTAACATTTGTTATATTTAGACAGCATCACTATCCACTATTACCCCCCTCCCACCGCTGCTGCACTAATCTCCCATACCAGCTGCTCAAATGTTTACATTTGAAGGGCTTTCTCTGTTTGTGCAGAAATGGTCTCTGCACAGTATCTCTCATCTGTACGTTTGCCAGAATAAAGGCAAGAAAAGCCTCACTGCTGGAATTCTTGATTAATAAATAGTCTTAAATGTTTCTTCTTCCCTCCCCACTTCTGTCAAATCCATTGCCATTAGGTTTTCACAAGGCAAACCTCCACAGTGCACTTCACTGGTCTGATTCTTGTCCTATGCAAACAACTGTAAATCAGAACAAGCTCCATTTAGAGTCAATGAAATCACACCATCTCTGTGCTGAAACTGAGAGAGATTGAAATCAAGATGTGTAGCTAAGCATTTGTTGGCATGGAAGGAAGAAAATTTTATAACCAGAGGAGGGGGATGTGGGGGAACCAAACACTAACAATCATAAATCTACTGGCAATCTCTCCATCTCTCTCTGTCAGTATACTTCAGAGACTGTCTATGCAACTCATGTCCTAGACATTAGTCACATCTGTCTCTCTCACCAGGTCACCAAGGTACTGAACCAGAAAACCACTTAAACAGGTGCTTGGTATGACATAGGGTCCAGCTCCTATGCTTACAGCTACTCGCCTATTTCAGAACTCTACAGGGCTACGTCTTGCTATTTGTCTTGATCTGCTTTCTTTTCTGGCCTTTCAGCTGACCATTTGTAAAAACAGAAATACTTCCCTTAGTTTCCCAAGTATTTTGAGATCTGCTTAGAAGATATAAAAAAAATATTCAAGAAAATGGATCTCACTGAAGGTATTACTACTTTATACTGTTGTGAAAGTCTTTAAAAAAGACTGACTGCTTTTTGTCACATTTTCCCCTCTTCAGTTTGCATCCCAAAATGCTGCTGAGAATTCAAGTGAAACATTAAACACTGGGGAGCAGAAGTAAAAGCAATGCCTGAAATTTTTTTGTAATCCCCTCGCTAAGCTCAAAAGGGAAAAATCGGTATTGGAGCTGCACATAAAAGACCAATAAAACCTCATTTAACAGTTTATTAAAAAAAGAAGTAAGATTGTGAAACAGCTACACAGGCTACAGCTATTTGAAGGTCTTCTTCTGTAGTGATGAACAATTGGGCAGCACAGACAGAACTTGGCACTATACAGTCTTTGCTTCAAGCACACAAGCCTTCTTTGAGTTAAGGGGAGACTTGTAAGGCCCTCTATGCCTCATGTAGGCTTGACTTTGCATGAGAGAACTAAGCCATAAATTTCACTTAGAAAAACTTCTCCATCAAAGTAAAATGCATTGTGTCCTGTCAGCAAATGTTGTTTTGCAAATCCTCCCTCACCTGCCATAAGATGTTATTGAGACATATGGTTTCACACGCTACCAAGCAGCTCAGTTTTGCCAACGCACAATAATGCACAGAACAAATATGTGTGGAAATCATGAGATCATCTAATTAAAAGAAATGTTATTGTTTGCCACTACTTTTAATGAAATCGAGTCTTCACTGTCCACAGAAGAGGCTGGAAAAGAACCAAATCCTATTAGCGCTTATGCCTCAGAAATTGTTTGCAAAAGAAAAAAAATTATACCTTGACCGGTGTTGAAAATCTTCACTGTATCTAAAATCTACATATGCTAATAGGATATTTTAGACTAATATAACAAATCTACGGTTACATGTGATTCAGATTATGTTACTACAAAACCAAGTGTTACTGTCTGAAAAAATATTTCCATTCTATATTAGACATGTGGACTCGATGACATACAATTAGCCATTTCTGATTTCATCTAGTAAAGGGCACTGGCATAAACACACACTAATCCTTTCATTACAGTAGTTACATGTGAAAGCTTTACAAAAAAATATCAAAAAGAACTGTAGTTTACAGTGGAATTAATAATTCCCTGACTCATTCACAGACCATCCCAAACTTAAACACAAAAAGCATTTTATGTACATAGAAATATGTGAAAGACTTTTTCAAGGAACTACATCTTTGCTTACCCAATTGCAGAAAAGTCTGATCTTGGGATAAACTTTTCTTTAAAGGTGGTGCACACCACTGCATACTTGCCAGTTACACTAAGAACAATATGCTGAATAAATTATGACCAAATATGAATTACAAGGCTATTATACGCTATTAAGGGGCTCTGGTAATATTAAACACCAAGGAAGCAAAGCCCGAGTGGTTGAGATGTCACTAGAAAAATCTCAAATGGAATTTAAGTTTGTCTTTGGGTTTTTTTTAATGTTCTTTTATTAATGCAAATTAAAAGCCATTGGTCTTATTAGCTGCTGCTTTATTCTATTTTTTCCAGTGAGTTAACTTCAGAACTTTTCAGTGAAATCAGTAACAAAAGATGAATCAGACATAAAAGGATTTGGGTGGTTAAGGGTGTGTCACCAGGCCTTTATTAAACATCCGAGGGAGATATCTGAGCCAACTTACTCCAGACCGACTAGGTACATCCACAGTATAGAGAACGATGCCATGCAGCCTAGGTCTGAAAGCTGAATTGCCTCACACCAGCCCAATTTACCGTGCTCCTGTTAGGTTGAGCCACCCTAAATCACACTGCTTCATGCTTTCCCTTCAATACGCTTGACACATACCCTTCTGATGGGCTTACTCCCATTTTGGTGCCTGAATTCTGCTTCTGGGCATGCTGAGCATGAAAGCTGCTGAGAAACTATGCTCCTAAACTCCACTGGGATCCATAAAATTGGCAAATATCTTCATCAGCAAAGGGGCTTAATCCAACAGGTGACTTTAAAGCACATCACACAAAATATACCTTCTAGAAGAGGCAGCTATGGTATTTCTCTCCTGTCTTGTCCTCTCCCCTGTCACAAATTCAATGATTCTGTAAGAACATGGGAAATCCAGGGTCAAAACCTTCTTCTAGTCAAGGAAAAACAAAGCTCCCCCTCTCGTGAGCAGAGTGAGATTATTCTCTGCTTGAAGACATGAACATGAGTTTAGCTAGAAAGAGACTGAGATTAGGGCATTCATCTGAGCACGGAGCAACCGCCATTTGGCTCCTCCAGTTCTAGCTTCAAGTGACTACTTATTTGCTGAATCTAGTATCTGCTTAGCATAAACTATGGAAAAACATCTCTGGCACTGGCACTGGAACTCAGAGCTGCCACCACACTTAAGTTATTTCGTTACTGGTCTGAACAGTTAAGCTTGCTCTTACTCTCTCTGAGTCACTGAATATTCGGGTATTTTCACAAAAGGACGCTCCCCACATCAAGAATACCTCACAGCTTTGTTCCAGGCATTCTCCAGCCCAGCAAGTATTTTGGTTTTCTTTGCAAAGAAGGAAATAACTCTCTCAGTAATGGTCCCAAGAGAGATAGAAAACTAGCTAGTATCTCTAAAGACAGAGAAGGGGACTGAACTTCGCTCTCCCACATTTTGGCTAATAGTAGTAGGTAGTAAACTTTTAGAGCAAAATTTTTAAATACCTAAATTCAGAAGATGGCTCAAGGTTTCAATCCTGAGCGGAGGCAGGTGGCAGACACAGAGGGTGGGCCAACTCCTGTTGTGCAAATTTCAGTGGCTTCAAAACTTGGGAAATATTACTCTGGGATGCTTAGATTCAGTGTCCAACAGAAGCCCGCACTACTGGATATTAAACAAGGCACTTGCAGGCGTAGCTGTGCCTTTTCTAGTTCCTTTTCCAGACATGGTCCTACTCAAGCCCTTTCAATTCAATGTGATCCATTTCTCTCTGTTCATCTCAGAACATTTCTTGAGAATATCTCCTTAAAACTGTTCTACAAAAACCACAGCGGGAACTGAAGTTTCCGAGTTGTCTTTGTTGTTCAAGCAACAACTTGAACCTAAATGCATTGTGACAATTCTACTCCAAACTGTGCAATTCTATGTAAAAATGCAGGTCCTGGCAACTAATGACTACGCGATAATATTTTGTTTTTAATAAAACCTTCATGGTCACAAAAACAACATGTTTAGAAATATAACCTCTATAAACCTAACCATTTCACTTAGAAGTCAAATGGAGGGAAGGAAAGTCCACTCTAAACAACTTGTTTTCAAATCTCATGATGTTAAGCCACTTTTGTGCGGTAAGGGCAAGAGCTGACAAGTGATTTTTTTAATGCATGAAGTTGGCAATCTTGTGGTAGTTCAAACTAAGCAGCACAGACAGAACAGGGGTCAGCCAACATGTCTCTTCACCAGATACTGTTTTTAATAGCTTGTAACGTTACCATGCTTTAACCATAGATGCTGAGACTTTCCATTCCAGGTGTTTGCCTCAGGCTATTTTCTTTTTTTTTTTGAGCCAGAGTAGTTCAGCTGGTTCTGAGATTTTTTTACACTAACTCCAAGGTCTTTTTCTTTGAAGAGGTCTAGTAACACAAGTCTAGTGGCAAGCAGTCACTGTTTCAAGCTCTTGCCTTCTGTTATACTCCAAGAAAAATCTAAAGATACTGTATTATTTAGAAGTATCTAAGGTTCACATGAACGAAGACAGTTAATATCCTTTGAGTCCACAACACAAAAGCAGGTGGGTATAGCTGCATTTCTTCAGCAGGCATAATCGAGCTGAAAGGCACCTCCATGTTCCAGCTAATCTATCCCTCTGCTCCAGGAATCGAGTTTATGTAGCTCATCCTCCAGACTTTTTAGGAAGTTTTACAAACCAGGTGATGATAAGGATTCCACAGCCTCTTGAATAACCTGCTCCCTTGTCAAACTTACGTGCAGTCAGTTTTTTTCCCCTCTAAGTTAAACTCCTTTCTTTCCCCTCTAGTTAAATTTTCACTGCTATATACAAAGCACATTACTTCTTGTGCTGCTGCCAGCAGACAAGGCGAAAGAAGGCTCAACACTGTCATCTTTTCTACCTTTTGGAATTCCCTGAATGCCAGTCATAAGCCAGTTGGCTCTGGAAGACATTTCTTCTTACCAAGAAAAGTTAATAACTCTACTGTGATGGTGAACCTTATCGTGAAATATCCGGTATTTAATAAATTTATTTTTCTTCTAATCATGTAAACAGTTGCGCACATGAAAACACTTCTAACTACACAGTATCTTTCCTGGCATCTACTGCCTTACAGGCACCCCTTTACAGAAGATTAGTGGGGCCAGACCACTCTGCTCCAGTATTTAGACAACTCTCCATATATACTCTGTTGAGTTTTATGTTCTGCAAACAAAATCATACTAAACAAAATTGCTTCAAGCCCAAATCACAACCTTTGACAGTGTATATGGTTCAAACTGTATAAAATGCAACAGAACTGTCCCAGGATTTGACCCTGTTAGTACGAACACAAACAAATAACCAACATCATCCGAAGCACCGAGAGGAAACCAAGAAGCAAGAACATGAGAACACGAATTTAAAGCAAATGTGATTGTCACACAAGGAAATATTAGAAGTAGATGGCTGCTAACTTCCATTTAGATGATAGAGGCAGCATTCTCATTCCTGCTGCCATGTGAGGTAAAATCCTTGACAGCAGGTAGGTGGTATTGACCGATAACTGGGACCTGACGTGGTTGAAGAAAAATCACATTTCAAATCACTTTTGCATAACTGTACTTGATCCTTCTTCCAACCACTTTTGAATTTGGAAAGCATATAATGAATGATGTAAGAACTGCCGTCAATAAGGCCATAAAAGTTAAGAGTACATTCAGAACAAACAAGGTCCTGAAAAAGTAAATAATAGATTTTTTTTAAAAAAAATCCTTTACAGGGAAAATAGCTGTTCCTGTCATTTAAGAAGTGACTGCCAAGGTCAGTAAAGCACTAAGAGTCCTTAGGATTTTTTTCAAACACTAGCACAGTACCTTTTTTCTGGAACACGACCTTGCAATTGCACAGGTACTATCAAATAAATAAATAAAAAAAATACATCACAGATATACTAAATGTATCTGATAACTGATTGGAATTTAAAATTACACTGGTTTTGACTGACTGTTTTGTTTATGAACATCTATAATAATAGGCATGACAGATTCATTAAGCAGGGAACTACTGGACTATCTGCTTCATTTAGGTTCACTGATTCCGTTACAAATAACATCTATATTCCGACATATGCTGAAACCTAGATTTTTTAAACACAGTCCTGATGAAAATCCTCTAACATTGCTCTGCTGAAGCTCTGTTTGAACTAGAGAAACCTTGTACGATAAGACTTTGTGCTGAAGTTTCAAATCCTCTGATAAGTGTCCCTGGCTGTATTTATAAATATTTTTTCCCCAAGCTGATTTATTACATAAACAAATTCCACATCAGAGATACACATCGTTCAGCACTTGGGATGTGTTTTTTCGCTCTTGATTTATGAAAACATGAAGGCCCCAAAAATAAAACCAGCTAATTTTAGTACTGCATTCCAAATATCGGGTTTCATCTTGATCAACTGTTTATTTGAGGACAGTGACACCAAGTGGCAGAAACGACTTAAACTGCCTTTTCCACCCCCCCAGCTGTTCTAAATTCTAGCTCTGACTGTCTGTCTTTGACACACAAAAAGCATATGTTTAACTGTGCTGCAACTTCCAACTGCTTTATTTGTATGTTGCATTTAAACCCCAGTGTATTTCAATAGCATTTGATTTGTGAAAAGTTAATGCAGATATAAAGCTCACCTCCTTAGCACAAGAACTGGAACACATTAAGCTTAAAGATTTCTGCTTAATTTACAATACACCATTAGATTTCAGCTCCTTTACTGATGTATGGTATAATGAACTGCTGCACTCTGAGAACAGTCATGGAGAATTCTTTTCTTGCATTTTTACACTTTCTACGGTGTTAACAAATTCTTTTTTCACCTTTATTTTTGCAGATACTGTGAACAAATGTCCTTCCACCTCAAGCATAAGTGTTGACTTTCCCATCTTGACTTTGAAAATATGCTTCCTTATCAACAATCCAAAGTATTTTTAGAAGCATTAATAATTAGATAAATATGAATTTATCTAAAATAAATATTCAATTACTTGAATAAATACTAAGGATCTCTTATTTCTTACATCTTTATTCCATTCTTTCATATTGCCCAGTTTTCAAAAAACAACCTCAATAAATACCCAGAATAGAATCATTATTTTCTCTACAGCTCAGTGCACACCACCACCATGCAATAGCAAGAAAAGGATTTAAACATACCAAAGTTCACACCCTTATCTCAGTAGTACTTCATGAGTTGCCCATTTCCTTATAGGCATGAAAAATTTTGTGATCCAGCCAGTGTATCTCCTGGCTCTACGCTGAAGGCAATGGCAAACTATCCTCCTTTCAGAAATAAACCTGAAACTTTGGCTTTGATTCCTGTACAGGAATGCAAAATACTTTCAAGATGACCCAAAACAGTAACAGAAAGTAGCCCTGAGGAAATTGCAAAAGAGGAAGCCCCTACTGGATGACATTGTGCCAAAAGTCCTATCTTAGCACAATGAAATGTCTCTATAATGAGCTCTAAATGCATATTTCACATATGCGACTATGTAGGATACCACTTATTCAAAATCAGGATACACAGTTCCGATGAAGTAAATAAATGAGGATATCTTTTGAGCAAGTGGAATAAAGAATTACTCAGAATGAGTGAGGGTCTCAAAGTTTACACTTGAATATTATTGTAAGTTAGTACAAGTTATCTATGCCAACTACCTTCAATGAGTATTTCAGAATTTTTCACCTGAGATGCCACAAGTGTTGACCTTTTTCAAAGGATGGACCTTCTGTACTGATGAGTGGTTCTGTTAGACTTACTTAATACACCTGCAAACTTTAACAGAACAGTACCAAATTAAATGGAACACGGAACTATGTCCATACATTTATTTATGTATGTACTTATACCTTAGCAGGATCAGTGCTCATACAAATACACATGTCAAGCCAGAAGAGAAAGACAGAAACACTGAAAAATGGCTCTTAAGAGGAAAGGGAAAAAAAATTAAATCTCTGGCAAGTTCATGTAATCATAAAAAGATTAAATTTTTTTACCTCTTCAAGATCTCTTTGTCATATCACCTGTGCTTTTAGAAGACAAAGTTAAATGTTCAAGACAGTTTTAAAACTTTTTTTCATCAATGTCAAAGGAAAAAAAGATCTTAATTTATTATTTTTCCTATAAGATTTCCTACAAAAATTAATTAACAGATGTCTCTGTGTCTGAGGAAGGTACCACACACTAGTGTAAAAGGCAGTTTGCAGTATCTGAACTACCTTCATACTCTCTCTTGGAATTCCACCTCCTCCTCTTCTATTATTTGGGTATCAAGATACTGAGACTAATGTAAAATGTCAGTGAATACAAACCACAAGATTATTTTATTTTGGCAGAGCCTTGGCCAGCCAAGGCCAGGCTGGATGGGGCTTTGAGCAACCTGCTCTAGTGGGAGGTGTCCCTGCAAATGGCAGGGGGGTTGGAACTAGATGATCTTTAACGTCCCTTCCAACCCAAACCATTCTATGATTTTATGTTTTTCCTACGCTTTTACCTAGTGTATTTCAATTACACACATCACCCTCTACTGGGATTTTATATTAACAGACCTCTCTCATTAAAGCATTCACAACAACTTTACAGTGTTACCCAAATTTTAAATGTCATAAGCACTATTTCAGTATTCTCCCCCTATGAAGCTTTCACAGATTGCAGTTATGTGTTTTTAAACCTCACCGCCAATAACTTCTCCACCTATTTCTCCCTTTTGATTTCTTTTATATATTATCCTTTTTATCTGGGATTTGTTCTCACATTCCTCCATTTTTTCCACAATTTTCTGTCATCAGAACACCTAGTGAGCTGTACATTTTGAGGATCAGCAGTCCTATTCCAAATACCTGTTTGTGAAAGGGGTATTTGGAGCCAAATCTCACATTTCAGGCTATCACGTCATCTACAGAGTCTTCTCCAGGTTTTGAAAATACGATAACAAAAAGCCAAGTAATTAAAAAGCAACAGAAAGACATGTCATTTACTATGGTTATTAATCCACCAGAACAGCCTTACAAAAACATTTAGGATTCACACTTCCTAATTAAATACGTAAATCCTCATATTTTAGTAGTCTATAAGGCACTTAAAAACCTTTCTAAATGTGGTTCACAGGATTTTGGTACCCTAAACCCTACTGAAATACTTAACAAAAATATTTTCTGTTATTTCCAGCCTTTAAACCGAAAGTACTATCCAACCACAAGCTACTGAAGAAAAAAATTCTGTCACGCTGCAGAAGACATGTTAAAGGATAAAAACAAGGTGTAGTTTTATAAGAAAAAAAAACCCTCTAAAATGTCACTGATAAGGCAAACATACTCTTGCATCACGCAGTACTATCACTGTCTTACAGTCACAACTACAGCCTTGGTTAAAACACTTTTTGCTTACAACTGCTTCAAATTTAACTTTGAAAGAAATTTTATTTATAGAGAAGCTAGCAAGTTTTATTTGAAGACAGGGCATTGCATTTTAACTTCAAGATACATGAAGCACTCAGTCATGTAACTAACTCATGTAACTAAGCCTGCTAAGAAGTAAGCTACTTCTACTTGGCTAAGCATCAGGAAGACCAGTGCTTTTTGGTTATTCAAACTGCAGGATCTAATAGGAATGCAATAGCGTCTACAAGCCACGTTAGTACTTACATCCAAGCTTCCTTCACTTGTAGATGTAGAACTAAAAACATCCTCCTCACCACAATCTCTGTTCATCCCCAAGTGTTCTTCGGTCTGCAACAAAAACAAGTATCCTACACAGCAGCAGCAAAGGAAACAGAACAGCAAAAACATGCCAGAACAAAGCATCAAACCTCATCACAGAACCAAGACAAACTGCCTCAGTAGCGCTGGACCTGATTGCTGAGAAACTCTGAAGCCGTCTGCAAAATTTCTCTGATGTAGGCAAGGCCCTAAGAAATCCATTACCAGAAAGATCTAAGGACAAGAATATAAAGAAATAGAACTATTTTTGGACAAGGAGGAAAATAGGTACTAAGCAACTCCTGTAGCACCAGGGACCAGACTGCAAGTCTCTGTTATACCCACAGACACAAGTGAAGAAGCAGAGAAGTTCCTGCCACTTGTCAATGATGGAACCTTTCCTGTGCACTAACATATACCCTGCTTAAGCCTGGATCCCCATGAGTGTCTGCACAGGACCTCTGCTCTACTGGATTGCTAGCAGTGCCAATTTGATCTGGATTCAGCCTCAGGCACATGACTACTTTTCACATCAAAAAGACATGGAGTTCATGCCACCTCTATGTTTTTTATGCCAGCTGCAGGAGAACAGAGGGTAACTGATCCAGCATAACATTAGAGTGGAGAGAACAAGATGATACCTGATCTGGCATTAAGCCTTCCAGTACAAAGTTAACCAAAGAAGTACTTTCAACAAATTTGTATTAACCATGCAAACAGGACTTCCCTTTCATACTGTGTCATGGTGTTTTTAATATAGCAGAAAGTTTTTTTCCAAGAAGTCAGATCTAGTGTATTGTCATGACACATTATTGCTTTTGGAGAGCTAGTTGAGAAGGAAAGCACACGTGGGCATGGAAATCTGAGTGTAGGCCTGTAGCGTGCAGTGACACCTGATCCAGGACAGTTTGCAACACAGGCTAATACTCTTCTTCCCTTGCAAAAGAAATTGCCTTCCTCTTGTAAGCGTTTGCAACTTTGCAGTGCTACTACTGTGCAAGACTTTGGACAATTCCTATCAACTAATTCTAAAATACAGACTATGCATGACCTAAGGCACATGTACACACACAGAATCACTGCAAATAATAATGGAAACAAAGAAAAAAATAAATAATCAGAACAAATTTCAGTCCTGCAGAGGAGCAAAAATGTAAGAATAATTGTAAAGAGCAGAGTTTAGGAACACTGGGCCTTTGATTCCAGTGCCCTCATATAATCCCTTCATAAACCTACTAAATCCTTTCTTAAAAGAACTCTATAAATTTACCCTCATTCTGCAAACTAAGTGTTCAGCAGTTTCACTGTTGTTTTGGCTAGAAATCTTCCACAACACCACCACAACTGGCCAGTATTATGGCCAGTTAACATCTGCTTGCTCCTGTGTGCTGTATTATTCCTCAGTTCTCAGTAATTCTTCTTTTCTTTGTGTTCAAATTCCTGGAAGTTCATATTAAAAAAAAAAATCAACAAGGACTTCCTTGCTGGACTAAACAAAGTGGCTGGTTTAATTTCTTTTTCTACATACTACAGAGTATCTGTCATTTGTAAGTAAGAGCCCAATAAGGACATGACCAAGAAAAGTCAATTAACTTGTCAAAACTAGCAGCAAGACTTACACCTCTACCTCAGATTTAGAAGCTGTTTCTTGTTCTTTTTTGTACAGCTCCCACTTTTTCCCAGGTCAAATACTATTTGTAACTTAATTTATCCTCAATATCCTTAGCAGCTATTAAAATTTGTATTTTTAAAACCGTCAAAGTATCACCTCCTACGTCTCTGCTTAACAAGCATGAGGAAGAGAACAGAAAAAAGGAGAGGAATTTGAGATCTTGGGACACTCATCCCAAAATCAGCTGAGAGAAATGCACTGCAGTAACCACAGAGTTGGGATGCTCCATAGAAACTTCTTCTAAGGTTGCAAACATAAACGTTTTACAAGTTAAATCTGAGCTATTTCGGGAATTAGAACTCTAAGAGCCCACACTACATACCAGAGTTCAGGAAAGTGGAATCAGAGGACAAACTATAATGCAGAACCTGTGTGCTGTAATATAATTGGTTCTTCCAGAGGAACTACAGCCCTGCAGTGTGCTTTATAGGGGCTCAAGCTGAGCTCCCTTGTTTACTCAATTTTTCCAAGCACATACAGTATTATTACCCCAGTTATGCTTTTGTTCCCTTCTAAACAGGTAATATTTTCTTACAGAGGATAAGGACTCTGAAAGCGACTGACTTCCTATCTCATAAAATACAGTTTCCACATGTCCTTTATAAGATGGTAAGAATAGTTCAGCATCCATGACAGATGAGATTTTTTCAACACAGTAATTCCTAGTGTCCATAAAGGAAGCTATTGCCCAGCAAAAGCACTCCAAATTTGATCACAATCAAAAGGGCAGAGAACTAATAAAGTTTTTGAAAAGCTTCGAGTTTTAAAAACACAACTGAGAAGACTGCAAGGGTAAGCTAAGCACTGGTCCATTAACAAGCATATGCTGCTTAGTACCAGTTATCAGGCATATATTTCATGATTTCACTTCAAAAACCTTGGAGGGCCTTTTAAACCAGACAAAAGATAATTCTCTTTTTACTCTGACACTACAAAGTATTAAATACCTTATAATCAAAATTTCTTAATTTTTCCATTTAAGATTAAAAACAAAGTTAAAAATGCCTAACATGCACACCAGCAGATACTGACTCCTCAGTTTAATACTCCTTTTAGTACGGCAAATTATTTCTTCTACACCCGATCCACTGGTTTTACAGACTTAGAGATGGTAATAGCATGACTGCACAGAACTTCCTAAAGATATAAGTGCTTTAAAACAGATTATCACCCATACACAGAAGAGTTAATAAGACGCTTATACTTGAAATCTTAATGTGTTTCATATTACATCAGTTCTTTCATAAATGCATTTTGTAATCTGAGCACTACTAAGTGGACGTAAATTGCTTGAAGCTACTGCCCTTTGTTAACACCTACTGAACCCAAAGCACTTAAAGAAAAATAAAAATGTAAATGGTCAACATATACAACTCCTTCAATAAGCAGGTGGCATCTCCATTGGGCTGCACTGATTAAACATAGTTTATGCATCTGCTAACAGATTACTCCTTGGAAGTTAAAAAAGAAAGAAAGAAAGAAAAAAACCAAACCAAACAAATACCACCACCCACAGAAAAAATACATCTGGCAAGAAAATTCTCTTTAGTGAGGTAGTACATGGCTGAACACTTACCTTGCTGCTTCTTCTATCAGCTTTAAACAATCCCAGAAGTCTTGTCTTTTCTTTTTCTATTGCATCATTGCTTACTGAAGCCTTTCGATTTGGTTCTGAAACAATTATAATGGAATATTTTTTACACTTCTGAAATAAACATTCAGAAGAACAGTATTTTAAAATATCCTGGATTCATGTTGTATTTTTTTTTAGCTGGAGATGTTATGAACTTAATTATTTAAGTAACTACCAGATCTCACAATTCCTTATTCAAACTTTTATTTGTTTCGAGTTTGTTCCAAAATCTAATGGAAGCAGATTGAATAATTTAATAAATTTCAGTGAATCTTCAATCACAATTTAGTAATCCTTATTAGAAGGCAAAACATGAGCATACTTAGTCTTTAGAAACACTTGCTAGAGGTCTCACTTAAAACTTGTGGAGTACTCTAATACCTAAAGACTTTTTAAAAAGATGGTGGTGAGTATCATTAAGAATCCACAGGCCTGACTTAACACAGTTAGTTAATGGAAAGTTAATGGAAAGATTCTCAATGTGGATTTGGATAAGGTTCCATGAAGAGGAGAGAGACCTGTTGCCCAGAAAAAAACTCTCCTTTGAACTTCAACCAGCTGGCTGCGATCATCTTTTCTCATCTTGGTGCAAGAAAGAGGCAAGTTTATATGCATTTCAGGTTGTAAGAGCTCAAATGTGCATATCCTCCTTGAACCATCTAAGGAACTGTATGAATTCTCATACTGTTTAGTCTCCCTTCAATTACCCCCAGACGAGCTCAGCTGGAGGAGCAACATAAGGCCATGCATTGCAGGGAAAAATGATTGGTTAGACATTCAATATACAGATTGTAAAGCTCTCCCACTTTTTTTAACGGGCACTGAATAATTCTATGAAGATTACTCCCTGGTTCCAAAAATGTCAGAGTATCCCACTAGCATACATAAAATTTAATGTATAGATAAAAATTGCTTTCCTCTTGTAAATATTTTATTTTTTTAATAATATGTAAGAAGCAAATAGAAAATTACTTGTCTGTTGCCATAAAATAAAGATTTACTTTACAAAAAACTCACCCCAGAACTCCTGGAAACTGATTTGTGTTTCACACAAAGAACATGATTTTCACACAGATTACTTTGCATATCAACAATGTCAGGTGTTAGAAGGTGTTGAACACATACAGTAGTTCAAAGTACAGTAGAAGAGTAACGATGATGAACTCAGACGAAAACAGGTAGAAACTATCCTTAAGAAAGGCTGCAACTCCAGTGCAAAATAAAAATAAAGTAATACCTTCCTAAAATACTAAGTGCTGTCTATGCTCATTCACCAGAAACTGCTGTTTTTCTGCTCAGGGCTGGGCTGCAACTAGATGTGGGACACACAGGGTGCTCACATGGGCTCAGAGAGTCTCCAACTACAAACAGTGACTAGCATAAGCAGTGTGAGTAACAGTTAATCATTAACATCACCAATAAACATGGTATGAGCCCAATAAATTGGGATTTTAATCACAGCATATTGTCTCAAAACAGAGAATCTTTATGAATCTGGATCAGTTTTTCTAAATAAATATAGTAGATATTCTCTCTAGTATTATGTTCTGTATGAGAGGAAGCCATAGCAAATGATGACAGAAGACTTGAGAGAAAAGTCCTGGCATTAGTGAAACCAAGAGGCAATAGCTAAGATTCAGATGATGGTTGTCACTGCTTACTGGACACGGACTTCCTTCCTGAAAATTTACTGATGCTATCCACAGTTTTATTTTGGTTATGTTGTGATTACTAGCAATGCAAAGAAGTAGAGCCAGCTATATCCAACCATACCTTTCTTGAGGATAATTAATTTAAGCAACGTATTATAAAAGATTTGGGGGTGGGGAAGGTACACTACATATACACACTTTTTGTTTAGCTAGAAGCCATAGTACCAATGGGATCTACTCAAACGCCACCTAGTGTAGCAATTCAGAAGTCAGCATCTATTCAGAGTTACCCAATGTGTATATGTAGGTTTGATATCGAAATGCTTCGTTGCAAGTAAATTGAAATTAGTGGAAGATCTCAAAGATGTAAAAATATTCTGTCTCTGCTACTTTATAAGTTTAGAACCCAAGAGACCTATGAAACGTTAGTATTTCAAAAATTCAACTAATCATGCTCTGAGTAACACGAAAAGGCCTGGAATCTGTATAGAAACATACCATACCACACAACATGTAAATGACAAGATTTGTTAATTGCTGGCATTTTAATGGCAATTACTGAAGAAGCAGTATACACAAAAGTGTGTTTGTTCTGAGTAAAAACACAGACATGGAAACAACACTGTGCAAAAGACAACACAGACCATGAAAAAAATAGCATTAAACATAACATGAAGGGAAAAATGATTTTTCCCTCAGCAGCATCATACAGTACCTCTATAGTTCAGAGAAGGTTCAGACTGAGTTTTTGATGGAGGAACTGGAAAAGGCAGGCAATGAAAGGACAAAAGGAGACAGATTAAAATTCTAATATCACCTCGTAAGCCACAATACTAATTCATTACTCCTACTATTTGTTTTCCTAAGCATTACAGAAAAAAAAAATGTTGACTGCCAAGAGACATGCAGTGCTGCTACTAAAAGCAGTCCAGCTGCATTTATATTCATTCCTGATTTCACTCGTGATGCTGCTTCAACTGCAAAATCAAATTATGTAAGCAGGTGGCAGCAGAGCCTGCCTTTTAATAATCCTTCAGCACTCAGTATTTCTCTTTCAGGGAAGGAGAGAATGAGGAGCACAAAGTTTTTCTAGAATGTGCTCTTACAAGCACAGCCTATACTTTTCAGCACCTCTGACACCTAGCTTGTTAGTGGGAATGTGTTGTAGAAATCTGTCTGTCCTGATAACTAAACAGACTGGACATCTAGTCAATGTACAATTCATACACTAACTGCTACTGAAACCAATGGGATTATTCCTCTTGGAGATTACAAGCGAGAAGAAGGAATTTGATGAAACAAAGGAAACCTTCGGTAAATTTTATGTGTATTTACTGGATTTCTCCTCAGACACCATGGTGCAGAATAAGAGGAAGACAGAAAAGGCTGACATACACTCAGGATCAGGGCAATTTTATCATAGTGAAAGGTGTGCTGAAAAGTTAAAAAAGAATAAAATATAAAAAGAATTCTGATGCAGAGGGCAGCACACTATGAAGTGTTACATAATTTGCTGCTGGAAACCCAGCCCTGAAATAAAGTCTTGATTTTGACTTTACAGGCTACAACCAGATCTGAAGACCAATACTGCAACCGTATATACACCATCACTTTCATTTTAAAGGAAAAAAAGTTTAAGAAAGGCTTAGGCTAATTACTCTGTAAATTGTCCCTGAAGTATGCTGAATGAATCCCGTTGAATACTCTGCATGTTCAATATGTTGCTCCAAAATGGTTAGCTTAATTACAGTAAACATGTCTTAAAGAAACTGAACAAACATGCATTTGAGTTATGACACATTGTCAGCCACTTTTTGGAGCATCCTAACAATTCAAAGGAAAAGGGAGACATTTAGTTTACTTAAAAGTCTAAACTCATTGAAATTTGACTCACGCAGGGGTAGAACCGTCACTTACCAGAGGAGTTTGAAAGAAGAGACACAGAACGTCAACATAAATAAGTAACTGTATAAATAAAAAATAAGGCTGCTGCTCAGTACCTATAAGGCTGACGTTATCTAAAGAATAAATAAGGACATTTATTGTTCTGGAAGTCATACAGATTGAGACAAACTGCAGGAGACAATTTTAATGAACATCACTTTTTGACTTCAAAGGAAGTAGCGCTTGTCAATGTGTTTTTAAAGCAGGTATATTTTAAAGCACATCACATAATTAGGCTATTTGAATAAACAATCAGGCTGATAAAACTCAAGCCCAAGAAGCTGCCGTTACAATACCATCTGCAAGAACAGAAAGTGAGGGTGAATAAACAAGAGAACGAAATCTTAAATACAAATACCTCTTAGCTTCTCTTCTCTAAACCGTCAATAACTTCACTCTTTGAAGGAAGAGCCTCTGAACCTATCCACAGTCTGTTTCTCATCAGCCATGGTCTGTGGCCTCTGCCTCTCAGCTTTCACAGCTGCCATGACTATGGCATGTCTCTTCTTTCTTTCTGTCTCTCCAACCCACAGCACAGGCAGGTGACAGGCTCTGCCTGGACGAGGCCCCCAGTGTTACACACACCTGTACTGACAGCAGCTCTGGGAGGTAGCAAAGCTCCTCCTTCTGCCCTCCCTAGACCAGCCCATGCCCTGCCAGCGGCCAGCCCAGCCTGGCACAGGGCCCGAGAACAGCCTGCAATGGCAGGGCATGCTGCTTCCTGGCTGCCACTCTGGGCACAGCTCACTGAACAAAACCCTGTTGCTCTCCAGACTGAGATGTCACTCTGCTGTTTCAGCCTGGCCACAAAGGAAGGAGAGTACAAATGCTTTTTAGTTGCCCATAATGCTGTTGCCATATCATCCAACCGTGCAGCGACAGCTTTCAGTCTCAGCTCACCTCTTTTTCTGTCCCAGGCATACAGCTCTTTTATCCCCAGCTCCTCCAAGGACTTGGTAAGCTCCAGCTCCTCCCCGGTGATGCCATCTCGCAGAAGAACAACATGCTCTTGACTGACTTCACACTTCTCACAAATGGCCGGGATGATGCTGTGGAGAGGCACCTCTGGACTAACTCGAACCACAGCCTTCTGTGTCTTCAGGTAGTTCACTACCAGTCTCACAGATTTCTGCAGAAACAAACACAAACTCTCAGCCCACTCTCCATGATGGCAAGGCTCTCTTACAATGAGAAAGACACCGAGGACTTCCATATTGTCTTGACTCCTCCTCAGAAAACTTCCCCCAAATGCATACTATTGCAAAATATATTATTTAAAAAATTAAAAATAATCATCTCAGAACTCCCCTGTCAGTCAGGAGACATTCACAAGCACAAGTGTATAAAGTGTGACAGTGTAATTAGCTATACTGATTCAGAATAATAAAAATTTCAGCAAACATTTGAAAAATGGCTACTTCTGAATCTTCACAATACTATTAAATACATTTATTGATCATCAGTCTTCTCTCCTAGCGTCAATAAAGATGGGGAAAAAAATACCACCAAACCCCTGTCTACCATCACACAATCCCACAACCCCCATTTCAGCCACTACTGCAAATTTCAATCACCCCAGTCTTCAGTCAAGGGTCTCTGTAAGAACAAATTTCCATCTATCCAACCACAAGCAACATAACATTTTGCCTAAATGCTGGAGTCCATACTGGCACTTGCCGGTTTCTGTGCAAATCAGTTAAGCTAGTAAAGCAGGTTACTGTCAGTCTCAAGCCTCTTCCCTTTGGCATGAGGATGCAAAGACTGTAAGACTGCTTGAAATCACAGGAATGAAATGATGTTTCATGGCACCATTTTAGCCCTACAGAGTACTGACCTCAGGGACCCTTGGCAGAGGTCGCTTTGTCTTCTCTTCAGGAACCTTCTCTTTCAGAAGCACTGTCTGTACATCCAGTGCTCCTATCAAAGTGTTTGGCTTGTAATTCAGAGGTTGTTGAGTTCCCGAACTCTTCAGTTCAAGACTATGTTGGGATGGATTTAAGTGATACTGGCTGCATAAATCAACCAATAGATCCATCACAGCTTTACTGCAGGGAAGAAGACATTCACCATTAGAATGAGAAAAAAACATTGCCAAAAAAAATTACCTCAGTTTTAATATATAGAAGAAAAAGAGACAATACAAGGTGTGGATGTGTCGCTAGTTAACTATCTTTGGGAGGGAACAGTGCTAGTGCTTTGAAATGCTAAACAGACCAGATAAAATGTTAGGCATTAAATATATTTGCACTTCAGAGTGTGTTTGTGAGCTGGCAAACTGTTCACTAAGAGGCAGGCAACAGTGCCGGTAATAGCACTACCAAATATAAGCCAATAATGGACCAAGTGCATCTGATCTGTTAAATTCATACATTAAATTCTCCAATTCAAACCCAGTTTCTGGGTTTTCATGAAGAAAAGATATAAATAAATGATGCACTTATGGTACAATAAATGCTACCTAGATTTGAACCATCACACAATGCAACTTGAGATGGAGCATTTAAATCTGGAACAAAAGGTGAAGAGGATTTTTTTTTTCTAGCTTACAACTTTTGAGTTTTCCCCTCCTTCCTACCAATCCATTTGACACCAGCAATATTTCCCTTCCATATTTCTTTTGGTGAGGATATTAACCCAGTGTAAAACCAAGTTTCAAGTATTTTCATTATCAAGAACTCTTGTTGTAACTATGATTCTTAAACTATGAGGTTAAGAGATTAAGTCACTACACCCCTCTCTTGTATGAGGCTTCTACAGGGAGGTGCTCGGTGTTGTGTCACTGGACCCTGACACTGCCTGGCACAACAGATACAATTGTTTCTCCACATCTCAGAAATTCTCCTCTACCAAGGTACTGAAGGCTTCTTTTTTTTTTTTCAACCTTCCTCCCTAAAATTCCCTCCAGGATCTGAGAAAGCATGTTTCTTAAAACTGGTTGCGTTTCTGAAAAGTTCTGGTTTCAGTCACCAACAAAACAACAGAAGTTGACAAAAATTATGAGCCATACCTGAAGCCTGTCATATACATGAGATAATCTCCTTCTAGCAGGTATGAGAATAAGTGCATAGACAGTGTATTTGACAAAGGAATTGGCATCTCTTCCAACACATACACTGGAAAACTGTACACAGATTCAAAATACAAGCAAATTCAAAGAAAATAAAATACAGGTTATTAGCTGCCACCATTACATCTGTAGCTCAGGAACTGCCCTTCAAGTGCAAGCTCTCAGCATCTGGGAAACTGCTCTGTGTGGGAGTTCCCATCTTCATTCTATGTATACAGACAACTACCAACAACTGCTCAAGAGTTCAGTGAAGAACCCTGGAGGGAGAGCTAATGGCAGAAAACGACAACGAGAATGGAAAATGAGAATGATCCCTTGTTAACAGGCAAAAGACTAAAACACATGTAGATGACAGCTCCTCCCATGCATGGGATGAGAAAGGACCTTTAAAGTAACCTATTTCAAATTTAACTGATTAACGCAGTGTGAGCTGAAAAAGTGGAAGTGTGGAAAATTTGAAATAGGTGATTGCATTGAAAAGAGAAGAACACAGCGAGAAGAAGACGACTCAAGATCAAACACGGAAAACAGATGTCATTAATATGTAGAGGAGGCTCCATTAAAATAGAGCACAGTGGTAACTGCTAACACAGAGAGCACCTAAATAGGAACATGTAGTATCTGAATCTGGTCAGGTCAGGTCATTCCATAATGGCTTACTCTGGCACTGTCTGTGCCAGAATACAGGTGTAAATGTCTGTATTTCAAAATCATGTTTAATTCATATGTAACGTGCCACAAACCAACAAAAACATTTACACCTAAGTCCAAACTATAGGAGAACCCCAGTTACACTGATATGTATGTGAATATTCATTATGCTGTGCAGCAATGAGCATTTACCAAGTGTCAGTCCGCCTGATACAGATCTCAGCTTGTCTGTTTACAGACATAATTCTTTTAAAGTGAAATTTGCATGTGTTTTTTACCCCTCAGCCTTATTACTACTGTTTCAGAGAAAAGCAAATAACCTGGCAGAAGCACAATACACAGAGTTCTACATGCCAGAAACTTCTATTTAAAGTGGAACACTAATATATTTCTGTAGTGCATAATATTGCGGTAATTCACTCAAATTTGGAGTTATCTTACATCATGTAAAACCACCATTTCTTTTTTCTAAAAAAAAAGAGAGCTTGAAAAAGCATCTAAAAAGAATAGTTTGTCAAAAGGACAGTGAATGATTCCATGCACCTTCCACTGAAATTATGAAATATGTTCAGCAGCAACAGTACCACAATTGCAACAAGATTAGAGTCCACACCAGCAATCTGAGAAAATAAGTTGCAGACAATTTTGCGAGTTGAACAACTTTGTCCAGACAACGAACAGCTAAAAAATCCAGCCAAATTTGAGGTTCATCTTATTGTTGATTACAGAGCAGGTGAGTGTTAAATGTAACAAAGTCTGCAACATCCCATCCTGTTCCATGTTGCTCAAAATACACAATTCCATGAATTTTCATGTGTTCCATGAAAAGCATCTCCAGACTTTGTCTGTACCATTTAGGAGGATAAATCAAGCAGTATCTCTAAAGCTTTTGAAATAACTTCAAATTTAATAAGTACACTCTTCGCAAAATGTAAATTTGGAAAATAATTTCCACAAAATTTCAAAACAGTTAAAAAAAAAAAAAAGCCAAAAGTGACTAGCAAAAATCAAAATTCATGTGTTTCCAGAGAAGTAAGAGAGCTGGGATGTCCTCCTTGCAATGAAGTAATTTCTATAACTTATACTCCATTTCACCAACTTAAAAAAACTTCAGCTGCAACTGAAAAACTGTAATACAGTTCAGTTTAATTTTAAATGGGAGTTTTATTTCAAGTAACTCCATGTATACGCCACATACAGAGAGGAGCCACTAAACACAGCAAGAGAATGGTACCAAGCCATCTAGACCAACTTTCTTTCCAAACTTGTGTGGAACACAGCTCTTGGAAGATGAAAATCTTCCTTTGCTTACATCTCATGGAAGCATGTCTGCTTTTTATTTTAACCCGTTTTGAGACCTGGTAGAAACCATACCCTACTTTGAAATTCAGACAGATATAATCATAAAGGAAACAGTCTGACCAGGAGGTCTAGAGCACCAGTTGTCCCCCTGTACTTGGCACTGGTGAGGCCCCACCTCAAATGTGTTCAGTTTTGGGCCCCTTACCACAAAAAAGACATTGAGGTGCTGGAGCAGGTCCAAAGAAAGGCGACAAAGCTGGCAAGGAGTCTGGAGAACAAGTCTTATGAGGAGTGGCTGGGGGAGCTGGGATTGTTTAGCCTGGAGAAAAGGAGGCTGAGGGAAGACCTTACTGCTCTCTACAACTACCTGAAGATAGGTTATCATGAAGTGGGGGCTGGTCTCCTCCCCCAAGTAGCAAATGACAGGATTACAGGCAGTGGACTCAAGTTCTGCCAGGGAAGATTCAAATTGTACTAGGAAAAATGTTTTCATCAGAAGGATTACCAAGCCCTGGAACAGGCTACCCAGGAAAATGGTTAAGTCACCATCTCTGGTGGTATTTAAAAGACAAGCTGTAGTCTATCAAATGACATTGACTTCCCTATAACCTTCTACTTTCATGCTACAAATGCCCATAAAAAAAAATATCAACCTAGAGTAAATAATCTTTCTTTAGGTCAATGCCAAACACAAATTAGGAATCTGAAGTGACAATTGATTTGAAAAAGGAAAGCAGTAGTGTAAAGGGGATGACCTGAAATCTCTGACATTTTCACTATCTGCATTTAAAAACAGAAAATAGCATTAATCATTATTATTTTCTCATGCTCCAAAGCACAGCAGGCACTTCATGAAAAGATGAAGTTTTCCTAGACAACCAGAATGTATACACATATATAAATAGCAAGCCACATCAAAAGTAGTATAAGAAACATGTTAAATCAATATTCATCAACACAATCTATTTATTTTCTTATTTTACTCATATATATTTGACTCTTATTTTACATAATGAGCAAATCCACAGAAGGAACACCAAGATAACACACAAGAAGAGGCAGAGGACTGGGTTTGTTGAGCCTTAAGATGACAAGGGAGATCAATTGCTGTCAATACCGATCCATAGAATTACAGAGCCAGACTCCTCTTGGTGGAACAGCAAGAGGAAAAGTGGCAAGAGATAAGTACAGGAAAGCCCATTTAGGTACAAGGAAACAATTTTTCACCGTGAGGATGGTCAAGCCCTGGAACAGGGGTATGGGGGGGTTTGGAAACCTTCTCTCTGCAGGTATTCAAGCTTGCCTGGAGACAGCCCTGCAACCTACGCTTTAGACCTGCACTGAGCAGGGAGTTCGAGCAGGTAAGTTTCAGTGACCCCTTCCAACATAAATTATTCTGTAAATTATTCCAGTAAGATTTTTTTTTCTTTAAAGCCTATATTGAACTACTGTAGTTTTTACCTGACTCCTATTTAGTATTTAGTTAAATTCATTTTTAACCCTGTTGCTGTATGTGTCTTGTTTGTCGTCATCTGAGAACACCTCTTTCATATGTCAACAGCCTAGATTTATTTCACTCCATTTTTTTCTTGAAACACTATTCTGTATGTTGAGCTATGAGCTTACTATCACTTAAGTCTCTTTCACTGGGAATTATGTGAGAATAATCTTTCTGTGACGACGTTAGCTTTATGCTCCACATAATGCTCACTCCATACTGAGCTCTGCCCTCCAGTACTTGCAGAATGTGACTACAGCTTCAGGTAGCTTATTATTTGTTCTACTATCCTGCATCCTTTGTGCCTCACGTGTATGAGACAATTTGCGTAACATGTAAGGTAACAGCACGATCAACAACTGTCCAGTCTACTCTTCTACATATTGGTCATCCCTGTGCTGACAACTTCAAACCAAACACCATTTAGCTTCAAACATCCATTTAGACATTAGGAACAAGTTCTTTCCAATGAGGGTGGTGGAGCACTGGAACAGGTTGCCCAGGGAGGTGGTTGAGGCCCCTTCCTTGAAGACATTCAAAGTGAGGCTCGACGAGGCCCTGGGCAACCTGGTCTAGTTGGAGGTGTCCCTGTGACTGCAGGGGGGGTCAGATTTGATGACCTTTGAAGATCCTTTCTGGCCCAGATGATTCTATGATCCTTATTTTTCTGCATTATGCTTCAAATACTCAAGCTGCTGACACTAAACGTCTGTATCTGTGTTAATCAGGAAATCCTCCTCAGTGTCACACAGTGTGAATGGAGAGGTGTACAATCCCTTCATTTATAGGTTACCCATTAGAAGCATTACCTGTGACAATCACAAACAGAAAAGTTTCTAGTAACTCTTATGAGCTTTTCCACCTTCTTTCTAAATGTCTAGCCATTGCTCCTGTCAGGCCTACTAACAGATCTACATGCATAAAACATAAGTGACCAGCGCTCTGCCCATCTTCCAGCACATCAGCTAGTCCTTATACAACAGAACAAATATATGTGTGGATATTTTATAACCCTTTTCGGGGGGGGGGGAAGGTTAACGTTTTTTCATTAATACTTTTACATGTTTTACATTAGAGTTCACAGGAACCAATTATTTCAAAAAAGAAGACTGACTTTTAATACTATTCTATTGCTCAATGTGCTCCTTAAGGACTTAACTTTGTCCTAAAATCTGCATTACGTATTTCAAAAATCTGGAATAAATTGTGTGTTACAAGATGGCAATAAACTCTCAAAGAGAGCCTGTCAACTTGAATTCACTTTTCTAAATAAATAAATCTACTTAAAAATTCCAGATTCCAATACAGTATCTTTAAATAGCACACTTTCTTTTTCTCTTGAACTGTATTTCAAGAAAATTTAATAAGAATTTTCTGCCCTCTTGCTGATATTTTTAGGAACTTTCTATATAGAGAACATAGTACATCAACATGTTGCTTTGCTTACATACGATGAACAATTTGAAAGAGATAACTTTAACTTTTAACTTGTTTCATTTGCAACAGCTGTAAGTGATACTAATTAACTACAGTAGTTATATTTTAAAACATACTCTAGTGTACTTCACAGCTCTATGAACAGCTTTCCTGAAATTACAGAATCATTTTTTCATTTTGCAAATTTTTCTGCAACAGACAAACTATTTCCCCAGGGTACTCAAAAGCAGATTTTGCAGAATGCAGTTTTAATGACAGCAGTGAAAATACTGAAGATTTAGAACAATATAAACAACAGCAGAATTTGTCTGAAATGTCCTTCCATGATATCACCATAGATACAAAAAAAGTGATCAAGGAAAAGAATTTATTACCTGCACTGGTTCCCATACTTGCTCCAAATTAAATGAAACAATTTTTTGTAATCCAGTATATTCATCATTAAATGTTTACCTCACAGTATCATTGTACTTTGTGGCTGTCCAGTTCACAATGTCAAAATAATGCAAAAAGATGAAAAAGCCTGGGCTTTCACCCAAACCTGGAGACCTAAACCAGTCCATCCCCTAAAAGTTTCAGATGCTGTTGCCTTTTTTTTTCTTTAATTCCATAATTACGTGTTAACGTAAAGAAAATTTCATCTGAATTAGAATTAGAATTCATCTGTTCATTAGAAAGAACAGCAGCACACACAAAGGTCTGTTCGCAGTGTGATGCCACTGTAATACAGGCCTCATTAAAGTATCTTTTTCTTATAAATTGTTAGGATGATTTACTCCCCTCCATAGTTTCCATCATCTTCTGCTTCCCACAGCTGGCTATCAGTGCCTGACATTTGTCATTACTCTCCACTCCAAGTGCTCAAGACATCATTGAGGGAGAACACCTATTACCTACATTAGGCACTGGTGATACTCAGATTAGCACAAACAGGAATTTATTTGCCACCTAAATTGGGGGCCTAGCCCTGTCATGCAGCCAATGGACAGAAGCGGGCACCTTCACCCAACAACTAAGAGAACATTTTGGTTGACTAGAGTGCTTGGTGTAGATGACATAAATAACCCCACAGAAATATCTGAGATTTAAATTTCAACATTTCTTTCAAGTTTCAGTCCCCAAACTACTCAGTGTCAGTGTATGTGATAGCATTAGCAGTGATAATAAACACCTGTGCAAGCGACAGAAAAGTTACTGTTCCCTGCTCCTGTAACTTGTTTCTTCAAAAGGTCACAGGGAAACACCACCCTTGCAATGCTCTGCTTGGGGCATTTGTTTAAGGGTGAGTTATTTTATGGAAAGGAAAATATTTTCTAACCATACAGCAATTATGTATCCCTTCATACAAATGCTACATGAAGATTAGTGTCTTGTTAGCTCCCAGATGGCTTGCATTTGCCACTGAAATACCAGCTTGCTTTGGCATCTAACAGCCAGCGAGTTTCACGCCCTGTTCTACTTTCCAGGCTTGTTCCCTTTCTCTCATTAAACCCAAATCTCCCCATAAAAGCTCCCTCACTAAACATATAATTTGAGAGTTCTGATAAGCACTGCTTTCCTTTAAAATCTTTAACATCACTCTGGCTTTGGTGCTGACCCAAACAAGTTGCACTATCCTCCTGAGAGTGAATAAGAGAGCACTAATTTCTACAAGAAGAGTAAGGGGCAAGAATGAAGTATCAGGCACTATGAGCTGCTGTACACATCCTCCTCAGCCACTGAAATACACGAACAGACAAACAGTCAAAACAGACTAATATATCCGACCAAGAAGAATAGTTTTACAGGAATACAGACTAACTACTGCAAATCCCAAATGTAAAATAATCACAGGCCCTCATTTATCAACCAGCATCTACATATGCTGGTCCAGTGGGAGGTTAGAACTAGATAATCATTAAGGTCTCTTTGAACCTAAACCATTCTATGATCCTAATTCTGATATTATCACTTTCTACAGTGTCTTTACCGCTGCCAACCACACCATTGTTTGGTACAGTTTCATCACAGCACTGAAGACATTTTTAAAAAACTCTTCCAAGTTCTTTCTTAGAGTAGTAAGTTTCTCTCTTTAAAACAGTTCTTGCAGAAAGACTGAGGAGAAGGAAGAGCTCCCATGGTGAAGAAAATTATTCTCAAAACTGCCTTTTCAATACAATTTGCCCTATATTGTACCAAGTGACAAGGAGAACCTCTCTCTCTACAATAGGAAAAAACCAAAAGAAACCACTTTCAAATAGAAAAGGCTCCCTAAATACCAGCAGATGCTTTGTTGTCTACACAATCGTGATGCATTTGCTGTCCACACAATCGCAATGTGTTTGTGAAGGCAGGATCTCTCAGTGTGATGAATCATTCATCTTCTGAGCTTGCTTCTTGGCATGACTCCAGGCAGGCATACTGTCAGGACTGCTGTTTGCCAGCAGCACCTACTTCCACTGCACCATAACCTCTCTGCATTATGAGATGAGATACAACCTAAGGCTATCCCTGTGGCACTACATGGAGGAGACAGCTCCATAAACATGCTGAGGGGGGATCACAATAGCTGCTAAATCCTTTCTGCCCCAACAGAAAGGGTCCTTTATATACGGCTTTCAGGACTCTTTGGTACAACAGTTGCCCAAAATGCAGAGAGAAGCTTGGCAGAAAAATCCCATCAACTCAGAAAGGGACACATTAATGGCAGCAAGTATCCCCCTGGGAACAGAGAGCTCCAGAAAGAAGGAGCTAATCAAAGCCTTACCTTCCTTGTACTGTGCTCTTCTGCTCCACCCCGCTGGGTAAGATGACTATGAAGTCCACCGATCTGTTTATCATGTTCTCCTTCATGCTCACAAGGCTCTGATCAGAAATTACAGCTGTCTCTGCAGGTGACTTCTGCTCACTGTGAGTTCTACTTACTGCAGAAGGTTGATTTGGTGGAGGAGGAGCGCGAGCTTTCATTCTTCTCCTTGAGAAATAAAGGCAAGAAGAAAATTAATAATTTCTCACTAGCAAAGTATAAAAACATTAATAAGAAAATATTTTCATTCAGTCATAATCTCAGATTGTTTAAAAAAGTTCCTCTAATGCAAGCCATTTTTATTTATCATTAAACTTTTCCATGAAGTTGCACTTTATTCTTACCACCTTCCTAAAAATATACTAATTTTTCAGACAATGCACTCACTTCTGCTGTTTGCTTTCCATGCCTCAGGTGATGAATCGGTTCCATAACTAGTATATGAAATAATCATTATTCTATCAAGGATGAAGCATGCTCTTAGGAAGAGAGAAACAGAAATGCTGGGTCCTGTCCAGACCTGACTCAAGAAAGAGTTGTATTTCGGTAAATGAATGTTTGATCCAAGTCAGAACAGCAGGAGCAGAGGCAGTGTGAGGTTCCATTCAGCCATATTTGGTTTCCACGGTATTACTCGAGATATTGTCTCTTCCTCTGCTCTAAGTAGTATTAAATTTGGCTCATTGTACTTCATAGGGAAGCACCATCAAAAGGTCAAATATGAAAGATACCAACCACTTCTTCCATGCAACACTAAGAGACTAAGACTCTTTGAAAGCACCCTGGAGAGAATTCATTCTTCAGTAGAAGGCTATGCTCCGTAGCTGACGTACAGAAAAGCTGCATCAACTTGCAGCAGACAAGCAGTGTACTTTCCAGAGATACAAAACCAACACAAACTCAAAGTTTACTTCATTGGCAAGCTGCCAGACAGATAAGCAACATATGTGCACTGTTCACCTTCTGAATAGCTGGCCTCATACCAAGCACATGTCTAAAAGGATTAATTCTCATTATTAATATCCCAGTGACCTCTTCTGACTAGATTTATGACTAGTTTAAATCAGATTTTAGTGTAACAGATGGAAAAAGTAGTAAAATATTTACTGAGAAATTATTACCCGGGTTTACTGCCTGAATTTTTTAATTTGCCAGGTTTTAGGGTGCAGAAGGAGAAGAGATTATGATTCTACACATCATTTTCACCCTGCAAACAACATGAACTGAGGCCCAGAAATAAAAAGCACAGAACCCTTAAAAGCCTGCAAAGCTTAATGGTTGAATCAGGCAAGTGCAAAACTGTTTTCATGGAAAAAAAAGAATAAATTAAAAACTAAACAGGATAAACACCAAACCAAATTCTTACTTAATTAGAGAAAATGTGTATTCTCACAGATAAAAAGACTAAGCATAGTTTTGATTACCAATGCAAGCTCCCAGCAGAGAAAAAAGTAAGAGCTAGATCATATCACACACAAAAAAAAAGAAGTTCAGAAAAAATCCAAATCCTCTACACTTTTTAATCAGTATTTGCCTTTGACCAACAATTTCTGTAACAGGTCTCAAATTGCAAGCAAAATCACTACACTGCTCTGAAAATGCACAGTTCAGCGAGATCATAGCAGGACACTGAAATTAGCAATGATGCAGATACTTCCTTTCATTTCCTGTGTGTATAACAAACAGCATTCTCTAAAACTATGCAGGGAGAGCCACTGGCATAGAGCACTTTCTCTTCCATAGGAAATTTCCCTGAGCATTCACTTTTCATACTATATACACTCAATGAGTCATGCAGGCATCGTGCAACTTGCAAGTCCTACACTCCTTCCCATGGAGGTGATGATAAGAAGTTCAAGGTTTTATTGTTTGTCAAACTACCTTGACTTTCTGTATGTCTGAGAACCAAACTCTTAATTTATTTACTCATCTATAAAAGATAAAAAAAAGAAATTGGGATTCTTCTGCTCAGATCTGCTCAGATCATTTGGCTACAGCTGTTATTTGTAAGCAGGTGGTGAGAGACTTGGGAGTTTTGCATTCAGAGAAATTCAGATCACACCAAAGTAGCATTACAATCATGTGGTGCAACGTTTAAGGGTTTCAGATCAATGTACAAATTATGTAATTCTTGCTTTCCATAACATCAACTGCATCAATGGAAGTAGCTACAGAGATTCACACCAACTTGTGTCTTCAAACAAGTTTTTCTTTGAGTTTTTAAAGCTTGTCCTACAATGTGGGGGACAATCGTCAGTACAAAGTATCAGAGGGGGTGGGAAGAAGCAAGTTTCTTGAGCCTGGCAAAACTATTTTTTTAAAAAAATTATGATTTACCTGGACTTGTAAATTCCAGCTCTCACAGGGAACAGAAAGGAAATAAAGCAATGGTAATAAAATAAACCAGCTGAAACTGAAGAGACTTGAAATTTCAGGGGAGAAGTGAAGAACAACTAAGTTTTGAAGCTTAAGAAGGAGCTGTAAGTAAATTGGGAGTGCGCTGCACATGTTTGGTCCCTAGCAATAACAAAGCTGCATCTGGTTCTCTGAAGGAACAAAGTCAAACACCTCAATATCAATTTATAGCTCTGAAATGGGCGTGAAATTTTTATTTGGCCACTTTTGAAGTACTCTATAGACAATTCTGTGGTTATTGACCTTGTAAACCACTGCTTGGGACCAGAGGAATGTGTGTGTGTCAGAAAATCAGGCATTGTGCCATCAAAAGCATCAGCTGTACATTGACTAGCTATGTTCACTTTACCTCCATAAAATACATACCAATGCATATTCTTTTTGGCACTACACGGTCAGGACCTTTTAGATACCAGTACTCCTTTTCTTTTGTGCAGAAAGGTCAGTGCAGGTCTGTATCTTTCAGAGACATCAGAGAAAGGAAAAGAGAAAACATTCCCTCTACAGTCTCTCCAACCTAGCAACAGTTCAGGTGACCTCATATGAACTCTTCCAGAATAGCAACTACACATTCTCTTGAAACACTGAGACTGCTTTCAATGCCTGATTTTCAACATTTTCCAAATGACAGATTTCAAATTACTTCAGTCGAAGCAGATCCCTTTAAAGTTCACATTTGTACAGCAATGTGTGGCACAGATTTGTATCACCCGGCCAACTTTCTGAAACATCTCAGTAGCAGAAAGTAGCTCCATTTACTGGTGATCAAAATCCACAGCTGTAGCTCTACCTTGGACCTGCACAATCAGATGCTTTTTGCAGGGCTCCAGCACCTGCAGTCAGAGTGCTGTTAATATTATTAACAGAAAAAGAATTCAGCTTTCTCTGTCAGAGCTATGATGGTTATAAAGGACAATACAAAAGCACTTCACAATAAAGGTCTTTCTGTTCCCCCACTAAAATAATACACAAAGAAAGTTTATGATTTAAAGGGCTATTTTAAGCACAGGTACTTTCCATGCTATAAACACAACACACTACAAAGAAGTTGCATGCCATTCTTTAGTATGAGCTAAATTCAAATTAAATTTAACTAAATGGCAATTTTTCCCCTACAGTCATCTTTCACTGCGCTTAGTACTGAGATACTTGTTGAGCCCCCCATCCCTAGTCTGAGTATAAAGTTATGAACAGGTAACACCTCAAACTCATGATTCACTCACAGTCACACAGATGCTTCGATCCAGCTCTTGATAAGGAGACAGATTGAAAACATGAAGTTGAATCTAATACACAAACGTACAGTACTTTTTACCGAGGCAAGAAATAGCCCACCTCACTTTACTGTAAGCTGAAAAAAATATATACAGGCATAAAATAATTAGGCAGATAACATAAATAACCTACCGGAAATGTTCTCAATAGCAGCATCAGGCTTTCCAAAGTGGAAAAAGAAAAACAAGCAAACTGACCAACAAGACAAGCACTTCTGTAGCACAACACATAGAACAAATGAAACAGAAACAAAGAAAAGTTTCACCTAAGAACTTCAACACAAGGTAATACAAGCCCTTTGGACCTACATTTTATTAATATGTAACTATCAAGCAAGAGGACGCGACCCAGACTTGACAATACTATGCTGAAAAAACATGGTATCTATTTCAAACAGAAGTGTTCTGGGACCTCCACCTTCATGGCAACGCCGTGCAGAGATTGTTTCTGTCTTCAGGTAAGGTCTAATACCAACACAAAAATAAAAATGAAGTGATCTTCACATTTCCACCATTCTCAAAAAAAATCTGGAACCCTCTCTGTCTTGTAAGGCAAAGGCAACTTAACAGGCACCGGGAACACTTCATCTCATGGATATCAGTAGGAGTTTGGCAAGAGCTCCATACTACACCTGTTTGTAGAATTTCCTCCTTTCAATACCAATTCACTCCCTAACCATTCATCACAAAAAAACACTTCCAAATAAAAAAAGAACAAACCAACCAAGAAACACCACCAACAAAACCCAAGCAAACCAACAACCAACCAGCCAGCCCTCAACACAGCACAATTATGGGCAACATTCATTTTTCATATAGTGAACTACTAGCACAGGACCTCCAACCCAGTCAAGCCAATTTGCAATCTTGTCAATGCAAAAGGCTGGAATGGTTACAGGTTTCTCTGTGACATTCACGTGCGCCCCATCTAATAATTAGGTGGAATAAACCAACGTGAGAGTGCTCAGCACTGAGTGCAATGGGCAAATGCAGGGTCCCTTCAGTAGAAAACAGGAGGCAATGAAGTAAACATTCTCCACTTCCAGATGATTAACTACTCCAGTCTTTTGAGGGAAAATCTTTGTATGTTGCTGTTTGAGAAAAAAAGCAGATGGGTACCTTCTCTCTCTATCTGGCAACTTGCACAGCAAAGCTAGAAACCCAGCCCTGAGGCACACCTTGTACTCCAAATTATCGAGACACCAACAACATGGTAGAAGTCACTCCTGCCTATTGATTGAGGCTGCGAAGCAGATACCCCTCAGAGAACATTTCTCTTTCACTTTTCATTGCTCATGGCAAAAGACCAAAAAAACACACCCATCAAACAAAAAGAACCAACAAAGAACCAACACCAGATCACAGCCTGGAAAACAAAGAACCAACACCAGATCAGAGGCTGGAAAAAGAAACTCACTGTAACAGAATTAATAACACATCAAGTTTCCTCATCGTAAGTAAAATCCTTTCGGCTTCTAAACGCAGCAGCACCGAAAAATTATAACACAACACAAACGTAAAGGAAATACAAACAGATAAGCTCCAACATAAAGTCACCCAAAGATTTTGAAAATGGAAAACTGAAGTTAAACCAAATCCCACAGAGAAATCAGCAGAACCTGATAATGTCTATAACTACTGAAGAAGCAGGAGTTCATCCAGACAGCTTTACACAGTAAACTAGAGCTCCATTCCACCTGTAACACCTGAATAACCAATTAAACTGAGTTTTCGGTCTGCTCTTTATTTGGAGGGAGAGAGCAGAAAATAAGAAAAAGCAAATCAAAGAACAGTCTGAACTTTACTTAATCTAGCACAGACAAAATATACTGATTCATTGCAAGAATGTGCAAAACAGGTAACTTACACTTTTAAATGTCTCATACATCGTATGTTACAGGTCTAAAATATATTATCTTAAATTATTTCCAGTATTATTTTACAACATTTATTAGCACTTCTAATATTACAGAAATATTACATTTGCTAAACAGCCAAAATCTAACAAACTGGATTACTCCCATGTTTATATGTCTCAGGGAACAATGTTACCTTATTTTAATATGTTTAAGATTTTTTTTTTCATAGAATTATAGAATGATTAGAGTTTGAAGGGACCTTAAAGATCACCCAGTTCCAAACCCCCCCTACCCTGGGCAGGGCCACCTCCCAGGTGATATAGATCAAATACAGTCTTTACTCTGAATTCCCTGGCTAATATGGTGTATGATTATATTTATGATTATATTTTGCATTTCTCTTTACAAACTATTATTTGAATTTATATTACTTTTAAAAGATCATCCTGTGTCAGGATCACACTGACAGACATCATGAAAATTATTTCCTTGTGGGCACGATAAAGTCACTCAAAATAGACAAGAAAAAATAATTTGTTTTTGGCAAAGAAATTACATTTATTTAATTATATTTTCAATCTTCCATTTGATTCTACTGATGAAAAGCCCTACAGCTTTACATCATTTTAAAAATAAAATTTTGATGCCAGAAAGAAAAAAAAAGTCCAGAAGCAAACTGAATGAGAGCATTTGTAGAAGAAGCAGCAGGGATGGAAGCACATGACCATGCTTGCCCAAGGGTGAAATTCAAGAAGAATAAACAGAAGTCAAGGTGAGATTATACAGTCTAATGGAAATAATTTCTAACGTTTTGTCTCTAATTTCAAGCCTTTCATAAAGGTAACAAATCAATCATTAAAAAACATTGTGCTGCAGTTCCCTATCTCAAGTCTGCCAGTGAATAACTCATTGTTGAAAATGTGCTACCAAAGATCTCACCCCAGATCTGACCCATTTCATGAGAGGCTGAGATGCATCCCAACACACGGCAGGGACCCTAGCTGCTCCACTGCCGGTCGAGCACTGCACAGCTGCCAAACAAGAGAAAACCAGATTCCATCTGGCCAGGGCTCAGACTCTCGCACTGACGCTACGTAGCTGAGTTAGCAAGAGCTCATCCTCTGGCAGGAATGCCAAATGACTTCTTAGCCTACGGCTGGTATCCTCAAATACACTTTATTTTCTTACACATCACCCACACTTTCGATTAAGAGTGTGTTATCTTCCAATAAAAGCCTAACCCTCGTTCCAGTCACAGATGCATTCCCTCAAGATCCAGCACAAAGCAGATTGCGTATCAGTTTCCTGATACAGTCATTTTTTAGGGCCAGAAGCAGCCAGAAGTACACTAACCTGATTTCCTGTGGTGCATGGGCCATGCAATTCATTCCACTGCTAGAGAGCCCTTACTTGGAGTGAAAGCAAGGATGGAGCTGTACTTGGGTTGGGCTTTAACTGATCATGGAATATAACACTGCAACATACAAATGCACAGTCACACTAGGGAGCCTAACAGATCTACCTGTATCCGTTCCCAAAACACAATAAAACACAAGCCCTTGAGAAAATCTTTTAAAAAGCAGCCAAATCCCAAGATTTGGGTAGATGCCTGCTGCAGTTAATGAAAACACTGCCTGAATAAGCACTGCAAGGTCTGGTCTAATAGCTGTATCACAGGACTTTTGAGATACCACCCACAGGTTCAGTGTGCGGCAAAGACCACACTATGAGCTGGTGCCATTATGTGCAATTCCATCGGGCTGCACATCAGTAACGAGAAATGAAATGGGAGAGCAGCTAACATTAGTAATTATTTGCTTCATCTGCTGAAACACATGATAAAGAAAACCAGAAGTCTTTTGTGGTTAAAGGCAAGAAAGCATAGGTGAGTTACTCTATTTTGGAACGTTATATTCCTGTGATTTAAACTGTGGTACTATTGCATTTCTGAGTCAGAGATACAGCAATAGTTTTAACTATACCTTGGGACATGTGATCAAAACAAGACCCCACTAACAATTCATAAGGGAGGTTGGGTTAACGAACCTCACCTTCAAAAAAATTTGGCCTAGAAAACCAAAGTAGAAAAATAACACACTAGGTAGAGATGGTAGGCTCCTTTCACAATGTTATCTGCCACAGCAGAAGGTTCAGATGAACCAAAACACTGATAAAGGCAATACACACTTAGGCTTTAGGATGCTGATGTTTAGCCAACAAGACCTGAGCTATAACTACCTGCCAGCACTGGCCAAAATCAAAAGATTGAGAAGCAATGGCCATTAAAGTGACTTGCAGCAGAACCAGCAAGTGGAAGGCATTCGGTGATCAGCCATGCAATCTACTCCCACCACTATTTTTCACTTATTCCTCCATTATCCACACACCCACATTGTTTTGCCCCACTTACCAAGTGCTGAGCTACTAGTCTCATTCCACCCCAAGCAAATATGACAATGATAATAATAATAAAGAAAACCCTAGGGGAAACAACATGCTGCTCATGCCTCACCTGAAATGTTATCCAGTTCCTTCTACCGGTGGCTAAACCAGGCTGCTTTGCATGCTAAGCTTAAATAGGAAAAGAGAATGATGCTATTTTTATGTTCCTGATGCTTAAGCACAATGGCACCAGTTAGCCAAAAAAAAAACCCACCAAACAACAAAACAGGTGTCCATCCCAAACAACCCATGCTAACACCCAAACACACTTAGAGAGACATCCAGACAACTGCTGCTTATCCCGTAAGACGCCTAAGCCCTGCTGACAGGGCACTCTGGTCTGTTCTCAGTGCTCTCAGATCTTCAGTGAGCTGGTTTAAGGATGCTCAGTTTAGCAGAGAGGAGGCTACAACCATGCTGACAGCCACTGCACACCGAGTTCCCTGCAGACAGCAAATCCTGTGGCTGAACTGTGCCAACTACAAGGTTAAAATACCAACTGGTGAGACAATTAGTGAGATTTCTCAGGATTATTAGTGAAGTTTTAGTCAGGTTCATGTTGGCTAACTGGATTCTTACTAACTATGCTCAACTGTGGGAAAACACTGGCATGGAAACAAAGCCAAGACTATTTCTAATCAGGCTGGAATCACTGCTGGCCCTGTGTCCAAACATGCAACCCTTAAGGTACTCACTCTACTACACATCTTTTTGTGAGACACTACAGCTCCTACCTCACCCTCTCTGCCTGGTGCCACAACTCCATGATGACCTCTCTAGTAACACTCGTAGGTCTGGAAAGGTAACTTGTTAGTTGGAATAGCTTTTATTAACACCCAATAATTACCTGACGTCCAAAAGAGCTTCCCAAAACATCAGAAATACAGGTCTGGCTGCTGGCCAGAAGGTATCTGTGCTTTTTCTGAAACCTGGACTTAATCTCGTAAACTAGATGGTCCCAGGCAAGAGAGACACAAAGCATGGCAGGCAGGCCTACTGAAGCCATTTATTTTCCAGCAGCATTGAGCTCTCCTATAAGTGGGAAACTTGTCCTCTCAAGTTTACTTGCCCTTGAACAAACACTTGTGATCTTGTCACAGCTGACCTTACATCAATTTCTTGGGGTGGGGAGGGGAAGGCTGCACTGTCCACAGTCCAATGCCCACTGTTCCTATGTATTCAGAAGTCCACAGCTGCTGACACACTCGAGGACAACCAAGGAGATAAAATTTACTTTCTTTGGATTGCCTGATCTAGAACAAAGACATGAATCTACCCCCTTTTTTTTTTATTTACAGAACAAACCAGTACCAAAACTACAGGGCTGACAGGCTTCTCTTTAAAGCTAGGAAAAAATCCCCTAAAAGATCTAACAATGTATTTTTGTGAGATACAGTTTAAGTTCACTTGCTGAGAAACAGAATCAGAGATGCCAGGACATTCCTTACTCTCCTAATTATCTTCTTAATTAGCATTTATAATTCAGCATTAATTCATACTCCCTTACATAGTAAGAAATCATGTACATCAGTATATTAATAAGGTTAATGAAGCAAATATATGTGTCATAATATATGTATGTAAGTGTAAATAAGATCAAGAAATACCTAACTTCTACCCAACAGTCTTAACTGTTGTCAGACCCCATATTTATGGGATGTCACAGGTGCTTTTTTCAGGAAATTCACTGAATCGGGTGATTTTCTATGTATTTTCATGATTTGCTTAATCATGGCTTAATATAATTTCTTATGAGAACCACACAGATTTTGCTTTCACTTTTAAGATATTCTTTTCTAAGTGACACAGTAACCAAGGACTTCTTAGTTTAAATGGAAATTCAAGTATTTTGATTTATTAAAAGCAAATCCTAAACTTAACTGTAAATTAATAAATCCCATAAATCCTACTCCACCTCTACACTGGCATTAAGAGACCTATATTACCATAAAAAAAACAAAGTACGATGAAAAAAAAACAACTGTAGATGTTACAACAGAAAAATACAACACCAAACAGCTGGTTAGTAGGACTCTGAAGTTTGGTCTTAATTTATCATGTAAGAACCAAGATGTTTTAATGATTTTTAAATGTCAGCAAAACCCGTTTGTTTAGTTAGTTTCCATTTAAAATTCTGTTTTATGTATCCTGTAGGTACATGTGGTCCTTAACGGATTTTAAATCTCACAAAACAAAAAAGGATGTGGTATCAACTGAGCACTTAACAGCCTCATGCAGTAGACTATGAAGAAAATCTTGATAAATCAGGCATGTCAACACACCCAGACAGTATCAAATGAGAAAGGAAGCAGCCAAATACCCTCCCTCTTTATCACACGTTCAAATCAGGGACAATTATTCTGAGCATTTTACTGATGGATGGCACTGGCTCAGGACACAGGTATCAGACAAGGTTCTCGGCCATTATGGACTTTATAAAGTAAAACCAAGGCCTTGCCTCACCCCCGTCAGCCAATAGCAATAGTGTTCATATTATAAATGAGAAAACATTACTAAGAGAGCGTAGGTATCTATCTCTTAGGAGCTTTAAATGTTGCTCAGAGATAACCCAACGCAAACATGCTTGAGGCTGCTCTGCAAGTACTGGTGGGGCATCACAGCAGTGACAGCAAGATTGTGTAGACATGCCTGAGCTAGCCACAAACTCAGCAGAGCCAACAAAACCCACACAAGAGGCAGGGCATACTGCAGCCTTATAACATGAACTGCCATAGTTATACTACAAATGGCAAAAGAGGCACATACTCAAATGCAAGAACCAAAACTGTGATAATGTAAAGTTGGTCTTTTAACCAAGAGGAAATATTTCCTTCTCCTTGTCAAAAACAAAGACACAACAATATTAATGACATCTTGACATGTGATTTCCTTCAGCTTCCTTGTCTTGTCAGGACTGATTTTGACATCAAAAAAGTCTTGCTGAAGGTTCTCTCAATTCTGGAGCACTTACTTGACTGTCTTCAAATCTGGATCTTATCTGCAGCTGCCCTCTGAGTGGGGTGGTTATGAGGCCTCTTCTCTCTACCAGCCACCAACTTTCCAGAGACTTATAAAAAACTATTTTATTAGGTTTATCTTTTCCTCTGTCAATTAAACTGAAATCAAACCAATGGCTGAAAACAACCAAATAAACAAACTAACTTTTTTTTTTTTTCTAAGAAAATAGAGGCAAAGGACATCATCAAATAAACTTAAACTGATATGAAAATCATGTTAAAATCTGGCTTTGTATGGCTACATAAGCTATTGGCAGAGTACGCTGAAACAAGGGTGGCTGTCCCATCTGAAAGCTGCCACCTGGGAACACTGAATGGAAACAGGAGCAGGAAGGGAATAACTGCAGATTTTCCTCCTCACAACCGATAAAAACCAAAACAAAGAAATCCCGGACTCTGTGATGTCACTGGGAGCTTTGCCACTGACCCTGCAGAATGCCAGGTTCTCAGCCTGGCAGAATGTCAGCAGAGCTTAGTTTCATCTCTGTGTTGACAGCCCTGTTGCTGCCTCCCCCAGCTTGAGCACAACTTTCAAGTACCAGGACAATACTGAGCGCCAGCAGCATTGCATCCAGAGAAGCTTTGGGATGTTGGGAGCAACTGGACATCCAACCAGCTGCCTTTTAGATCTGCAAAGGTACAATTCTCTTATGTTCTTACTACATCTTACCGAAAACTGAAAGTATCAAATATAACTAAAGTATCAAAAAAATAAAAAAATTAAAAAAGAAAGCAAGCCTATCTTCATGCATTACCACCCCAACTTTGTATCATTTCCGATTCTACAATCAGTCAAGAGAAGTCAAGGATGCAACACAGAGATAGAGCTGCCACACCACAACCTCTTTGGTCACCTCTTCTGAAATAGGAAGGTCAGTGGCATAGTGATAATTGATGAAATTACCAGCATACAGAGAGCACTCCCTGAGCCAGGGCCTAACAGTTGCTCATTTGGCACATGCTGGCCAAAGAGAGACGAGGACACTCGGCTGCTAACAGATCCAGCATCCTCTCCAGTGTTTATCAGACTTCCCAGCCAGGAAAATCCTGGATGCAGCTTAACAGAGCAAGGCTCCCTGAAACACTTCTGCTGAGCCTGACACAAAGTGTACCCAAGCAAAGTGCTGCAAGGCAACAGAAACACAGCGAGACAGCTACCGAAACAAAAGTGAAAGGGAGTCCCTTTCCTAGCTGAGTCAGGGGTTTTCCACACTGAATACAGAAGCACAGATGAAGAACAGGGAGCTGAAAGATTTAAAGACAGCATTTCAGGTTTCCTACAGCTAGAACTGACCCCTTAATAAATAATAGAGTTCCAGTATTTCTGACAGACCCTCCAGAAAAAATGCTGCCCTTTATTTTGGAACTAAAGTCAAGCATATTTTTCCACACTTCCTAAAGCAAAAGCAGTAACATCCACTCTAAGATCTTGTTTATAATGTTGCTTGAGTGACGTGCTTGAAATAGAGGCTATAGCAAAGGAACACATAAAAGCTTTTTTTCCCCCTCTCGCAGCCTCATTTATAGTACAGATTGCAGCAAAAATATTATTGGTTTATATAAATAAAACATATTTCTTCCACAAAATTCTACCTTCAAAAAGTAGACTACTCAAAAGGTCAGGTTAGTTAAAAGCTACGTCATTACAAGAGCTCTATTTCAAAGTTTTGGTAGCCCTCTTTATCTTACTACACCAGACCATATAAAAATCTTGCACTATCACAGGCTCATGAGATATCCCAAAACAGTATTGTTGCGTGGCTTATATGTTGATAGAACTAAACAAAAGTATTAGTATTTTTTTTATTTCTTACCAGCACTGAAAAACAAAACTTCCTCCTCTGCAGGCTACCAGGTTAAGTCAGGTGTGCCAGAGTACATGTACCTAATCCCACACACACCTGCCTACAATGAATCATTAACCCAGTCCTGGAGCAGGAAGGTGAGCAGCAACCAGGCTTAGATGGACCATTCATCAGCCTGAGCTGCTGAAGGAATGCTAAACCCAGTGGAAAAGCAGGGAGTAATCAAAACCAGAGCTGGGCAGAGGAGTTGGGAGAAATTTTGACTAACACACGCACTAGGACCACCAAGCTTCTTCCCACAAGCTGCCAGCCACTGCTGAACCTCGTGTTCTAAGTCTAATTCTAGCTCTAAAGAAATGACAGTGATGCCATTTGAGTTGCTCGTGTGAGCTCACCCAGCCCCAACTTCTGATACAATACTTCTGATACTTGTAACTTCTGATACAATACTCCTCTAGAGTACTTTGAATAAAGAAAGTATTAGAGACATCTACTGACATTGGCACAAGTAAAGTGAGCTGATCATTTCTTGTTGCTGTATGGAAGAGCACCACCAAATCCTACTGGCAAAGCAATGATGCTTCCAGCCCAGATTGCAGCCACTCCAGGTCTCCTACTGGACTAAATACAGTTCAGGAAACTGCTAGACCAACCTTTTTTTCCTCCCACCCCATTTGAGTAGGCTATTGTATGCCAAAAATATTACCATGCAATAACAGAAGATGTAGGAGATCCATAACCATCTGTGTGTCATCACTGCCCACTTTCAGAGACAGAGCCACTGCAGGCATTTACACACCAAAGTCATTTGTTGCCACTGCTATCAATATCAAATCCTTACAAGGTGTGCTGTTTTTGACAAAGCAGTTGCTCTGCTAGGTCCATAAGCATGACAACAGAGCACACTACAGCTTTTGCCTGGCCTGTGAGTGTCAAAACCCATGTTCCCTGCTATCAAACATCATGTATTCTTTAAGCTTTCTGTGGGACAGCAAACGAATGCCTGGAGGCAGATTCCTCCCAACATAATCCTGACATAAGCAGCAATAAAAAATTCCCCCCGGAGTGAATCAAACACATATATGCACGCAGGCATACACATACAGAGATTAGTCAAAATACCATTTGCAAGCAGTCCCGTTCCCCTGTCAATATCCAAAGTCTTATTAATGCATCGACCTTATTCCAATTAACCTGACCAAGCTGCTGTTAAAAGGAAGCTATGCTTTTTCACAGATAAATATCAGGGATAGTTGACCACAGGTTTAGGATCAAAGAGATGGGATAAGGAAGAGAAGAATGAGAATTTCATTTCACCAGTGCTTCTTCTCTCAAAGTAAATAATGAATTAAAAGTTTAATCTTTCACTGAATACCTGGCATGTTGACAGTCTTGGCAAATGACAACTAAATTAAACATATATGAATGGTGTCACATAACAAGTCTAACTGCTTATTTTTAAACTTGGAAGTGTCTGTACAATTGAAAATATCTGGGTTGGGCTTATGAAGTAATTCCACACACCCTTTTCACGCACTCAGTCTGCATAGCTGGTAGTAGATGGCACTGAAAAAATAAAAGAAATCTGAGAGACAAAAAAAGAAAAACTTTCAATACTCACGACGTTAAGGAGAAAATAGTATATAGCTTAATATTGTTCTTACTGCCTCCTGCAGAAAAGGATGGGACAGGCTTGAGATGGAAAAAACCCCCCTCTGTATATGCTATCAGTGCTAGCATGAAGAAAACACTTCATAAAAATAAGATAGCCTAGCCTTAACCTCACTTAGCAGTCTCTCCCTTCAATTAGCAAACTTACACCCATGAGGAACTGGTGTCAAATACACAAACAGTGTGCTTTTGCATTTTAATTATGCATATACATACAAAAAGGGAATTTTTGTCTATCATTAAACATCTTCTGTTGAAAGAAGAAACAACTAATGCTAACAGAAATCTTATTCTGGCTGTGTTTGGTATTATTTAACAAGTAACTTCTGCAGTTAATTAATTCAGCCAGTTTGCAGTTTCAACTTCAGCCAATCTGAAGAAAAGCCACAGGGGCACACAGGCCAAACACGGCTACATACTTCCAAGTGTTTTCCTAGATACCTCCTTGACACAAGTTGGATGGGCGGAGGGGGAGAGTACTTTAAAGACAGGTATACAGGCCTGTCCATCTAACTAGAAAAGCGAATCTTCCTCCCAGTGCCTGACTGACAGCAGCCAGTGGGCCTCAGGCCGGTCCTGCAGGCAAGGTGCAGGGAGCACAAGGGCTGAGGGCAGCCCTTTCTTCCTGTTGCCCCTTCCTCCTCACTCTTGCCTTCCTTCTCACCCACCTCCTCCACCGGCTGCCATCCCTCCAGGCTGCTACCAGCTTAGCCATGGTGCCTCCTGAGGCAGGTCAGTTAGAGATGCTCCTCACAGGGGCCGGCCCTGCAGGCCCCACCACCACCACCTTGCCAGTCGTGCACACTACAGTTAACAATTAGCACCACTGGCTAAAATGAAGAAGCAGAAAAGAAACTTCATTTGCCATTTGGCTTCTCCAGCTAAGGCAAGGTGCCCATGAATCTGCAGCTGGGGCACAAGTGGAGGCTGCAGGACAGTGCGGTCCCATCCATTTCTCTGCTGCAGAGGAAGAACCTCCATATCCCTCCATAACCCAGGCAGATCCCTCCACCTCTTCCTGCTCATCCAGTTTCTCCTTCTCTGTCAGCACGGATGCCATAGCAAAGTGCTCAGACACTGCGGACATGAAGAGCTAACGGAGATGAAGAGAAAAGCAAGGTTTCCTGGTGGTGTGCCCAGTGATCTGCCCACAGGCCAACCTGCAGTGCCTGGGCTGCCTGAGGCCCACAGGTGGTCAAAGTGTCAGGCTGTGTGCAGGAGGCCTTGTGCCAGACAATTCAGCCTCTGGCTATAGAAGAACACAAACAAACAGTGGCAGTTGAAACCAAAATGAGCCAAGAAGGCTATGCAGCAAAAACAGTGCAAAACCCTTAGGACCAGTTCATCTCTCCCCTTGAGCCACCCACTTCATAGAATAGTTCAGGTTGGAAGGGACCTGAAATATCTAGTTCCAACCCCTCTGCCATAGGCAGGGACATGTCCCACTAGAGCAGATTACTCAAAGTCCCATCCAACATCCAGGGATGGAGCATCCACAGCTAGTCTGGGCAAGCTGTTCCAGTGTCTCACTACCCTCACAGTAAAGAGTTTCTTCCCAATATCTAAGCTAAATCTCCCTTCTTTCAGCTGAAAACCATTACCCCTTGTCCTATTGCTACACTCCCTGACAAAAAGTCACTCCCATCTCTCCTGCAGGCCCCCTTCAAGTACTGAAAGGCCTCCCTGGACCCTTCTCTTCTCCAGGCTGAACAAGCCCAGCTCTCTCAACCCATCTTTCTATGTGAGCTGCTCTAGACCTCAGATCATCTTCATGACGTGCCTCTGGACCTGCTCCAACAGGTCCAACTTCACTCCATGTCAAACATGGTATGTGCTTTATGAAACTACTCAAGAAAACTATGAAGGCCAATGAGAAGCTTCACCTGGAGCACAGAGATGACAGAATTCTTTGTTCTAAGGCCACCAGTGTGGGATGACACACTGCCTCAGGATTTTTGCAAGAGCACTTCAGTCTTACCTGTGTCTTGCAGCTTTGGCTTGGTGGTACATCTACAGAGGAGCTATCAACACAAAATCTCCAATTATTTCAAGAAAACTGAAATTATTTTCATTTTTGCCCTCATTTTGTCCCCCATTTGCTGAAATCTAGCATGGTAGTGATACAGAAATGTGATGCTCAAAGTGATCAGTTAAGAATACTTTTTGATATTCCTGCTAAATGCAGGATTTTCAAAAAACATGACACTGTTTAAACAACAGCAACTCATGACACAGAGGTACCTGTCTCTATGACTGCAACACCTGTACTCCTGCAGACATCCTCCTGCTCACACCCTTGCACCCTTTTTCTGAGTCAAAAGAGAGGTACAGTGGCTGGAACACAGCTTTCTGAGGTCAAGAGAGTTTCTCCAATTATTTGCTGTGGCCACCTGTTGGCAAAATGGATGTGTAAAACCTCACTGAGGAGCATGTCTCTATTTAAATGACACACATTTATATCAGGACTTTAAAATCTGTTACGTTTCTCTTGGGAGGGAAGACAAGGCAGTGGGGGGAAGGTATTTATTCATATTGACACTTGTCTCTCGATGCTGGCAAGTATTTTTAAGGACTCATTAATTCAGTCAGGTGTTTGACCACAGTTGTAAGTGAGGAGACACAGGACCAGCAGGGCCAAGGGCCACCCGGGGGAGCTCTGCCACCCGCAGCACCACCAGCAGCCAGGCTTCCCTCCCTCCCTCCCTCCACCTGAGCTCCAACCCAAGCTTTCCCAGTCTGGCATCAGCTACTCATACCCCACGCTATCCCAGCGTTTTCAGAGGGGAAGCTCCAACTCCTGTTCTTTCAAACACTATTTTCAGCTAGTGCTGCATTCTTATTGTTCACTGTGAAAAACAAATACGAGAGCCAAAAGAGAAATCCCCTTTCCTTTGGCAAAACCATGATAATTACACCACCGTAAGAGAATGAGCTTACTCCAATCACAAGAGGCAAACAGGCATCTCAGCTAACTGCTATCCCTCTGGGGGATAACAACAGCAGTCAGGCTGATTTTGTAACAATCCTTACAGAAATAAAATTGATAAATGTTTAATTCCCTCAATATGTGAATCAGCATAGTTCATTACATTAATGGAGTAACCCTAACTTAACCAAGGAAACAATCTGCTCCTGGGATCTCTTTAACATACACATGCTATTACCAAAATTTTTTCTGAGCAAAATGTCTGTGTATAAAACTAACAGTGAAATTGACAGCTTTCATTTTTTTCATATTAAAAAATATAATAATTTTAAAATTATTAAAGGAAACTATACACAAGGCATGGAGATTGAAAATTGTTTCCAGTTTTCTTATACTGACATGTATATGATTAAAAAAAATGTAAGTGAATATGTATGAAATGTATTTAAAGCATTTTATTATTACTTAGAGAATGGGAACCCAGTGGTTGATTTTTTAATGATCATTTCCTGATTGTACAGCAAACCCAAGATACAATAACTGCAATGTTAGCCTTCTAAAATCTAGTATCTAGGACAGAATACACATGAATCACATCTTCAGGATGCAAGGCATCAGGAGAAAGAAAGAATATGAATGCTGTATTTGTACAAACTGGAAAAGAGGAAAAATTAACTTACAGGAGAAAAGACAATAAAAATTAAAGAGAGACACATGCAGAAAGAGAAGGAAGAAACAGACATATGGCCTGACAGATCAACCCTCTCTTGTCAGCCGCTTGCAAGAAGGTATGCTTAAAAAGAATGGAGGAATACTACAAAGCTGAAAAAATGATAAAAGGAGGAATACTACAAAGCTGAACAACTGATAAAAGGATGAAAAAGCTGAAATCAGCTTGGGAAACAAGGAAGAGGAAATATATTGCTTCTACTGAAACTCCCCCCCCCCCCCCAATGTAACTACAGGGCTGCCAGAAGAATTTGATGCATAAATTACTAGATTTTGCTGCTTTGTCCACACAGGATGATTAAGAGTGGGGGTTTTCTAAATGTAACCTCTTACAAATATTTTCATTAGCTAACACTAAGCAACTTGGCCCTCACTTTAAAACTTACTTTTATGTTTTTAAGAATAGAAGTGACACTCTACATAGACTTAACCCAAAGCCTTTTAAAGTGCTATGCTTTCCAGCTGAAAAGAGTCTGTGGAGAAACCTAGTACTGCCAGATACCCAGTGTATCTGTTCTTTTTTTCAGTAATCTGCTGAAAGCTAATCTTCAGTATCACAAGTAAGCCATTGTGTGCAAAAAAAAGACCACTGTCTCTACTCCTGTTGTATATACAGTAACTATTCCACAGTACCCCATTTTGGAGCAAGAAAGAAAAGCGGAAGCAGGTTTTTTACAGTCAATATAATGGGATTATGCATCATCGGGCACATCCATTTCATGTTTCTCAGAATAAGAAATTGATGAATTAAAAAAAGACTCTTTAAGCATAATCAACTTCCGGACTATCAGTATGTTTTGTGGAAAGTGCTCATCAACAGAAAAATGCTTAATATTGCATCAGTCATACTTACTCTGCAGTTAGATCCAAATCCTGAAGCAGTGTTGTTCGTTTCTCTTTACATCAATTTCAATCATCTCCGGTTTAAATCTTGACTAGATATCTTGAACTCATTTTCTGTTCTATTCTAGATAGAGGGACATCCTGGCAGCACCAGTGGTTGACCTGAAGTCAATCAGCATCTTAACTCATGACTTTTCATGATCCCTCCCCATCTAATTCCAGCTATCACAGAAAAGAGAAAAAACCCCATGCACTTAGAGATACTCTAAAGCAAACTGCTCTTTTCCACTGTACTGTCAGATCTCACATGTAACAAAACTTTAAAAATTGTCCTAACAGAAGAGCTGAAAGATGGACTGATAGAGGGAAAGAGATACAACATCTGTCCAAAATTAAAAATAACGTTCTCACCAGCTACAGCAGTGTTGCAGATCAGTTTCTGATACGCTCAAATGCAAAACTAATTCAGTCTGAGCCAGATCCACAGCTTGAAAACTAAAGAGCCCTGTTGGCATGTTGCAGTATTGGTTAAAAAAGGCAGAAATTGGCTTTTAATAGTAACAGTCAGACTTCTTTTAGCTACTGGACTGCAAGTTTACCAAGAAAGCACATAGCAGGTGAAAAACATGCAAGTCCCCAAGAACAACAGATGCTAAAACAAGGATTCCTAGATCACAATGAGGTAATGGATGAGCTATTACTGAGAGCCAAAAAGGAATCCCACTGAAGTATGTTTTTAATATATTTCATATCATTATAAATTTATTCTAGAAAAGACACTGATATCCTGCTATAGGCAGAACAATGCTGGTTCTATTCGTATGATTTAATTCCTAGAAGTGAGAGCCACATTCCCTCCCATTACCAGTCTGGTCTCAGACTAAACACAGAACACTATCCCTTTAGAAATGTTCCTGAAGTTTGTGTCCATACATAAAGTTGATATTCCTCAGCTGTTGTTGCCTCCAAGACAATCTTTATTACTTCTGTATTTTACAATGACAAAAAATTGGCATTTAGGAAGACAACTAAATATCAAACGTTACTTATCAGCTGTCACACAAAACATGTATTTTATTTTCTCAAATGGAAAAAACATGCCTAAAAAAGTTAATGAAACAGTATTTATGTTGTCTCATAACAGGATTCAACATCAAAAAACAAAATCATTAACTTTTCATAGCAGTGGCACCAAGAGACATTGGACAAAAATTGTCCACTCTGTTTTGCAGTACTAGATGGTCTCCTGTGCTAAATATCCAAGTGTCAAATCAAGATTAGCAAATAACATCTTCTCTAAACTCTTTGCTTTCAACTATCCTTTTCTAGTCAAATCAAAATCCCACATACTTTGAGGATCTAAGATGTACAAAGCACAGGAAGCAGCAGGCTGCTTTTGATCACCTCCCTTTGTACCCTCACCACTGTATTTCAGCACAAACCTACAGTGTAGCATCTGTATCTCACACCAAAAAGGTGTTGTGAATCTGAAAGCTTAAAATCACAACTGAATTGTGCATAAAAAAACAACCCAGAAGGATGTATTTCCTTCTCTTGTTATCTTGAGTATATCACTGTACATGTGTCTTCAAATACAAAATCCGGACAGTTATGCCACCTTTCTTTTCTAAAATGACCCATATGAGGTCGTATATCTACCTCTTTATCTATAACAGGCATTTTTTCCCCATGTAGATACAGTACACCATGTGATCTACCTGGAGAGAGTTTTGCCTGAAATCACTCCAAACAGCAGCTTAATTCAAACTGAATTAAGGCTGAAGTATCATGCCTCCTTCATTCATCTTCCCAGGGCAATGAAAGAGAAACTGTTTCCGTAGCAGGACCGGAGCCCCACTTTGTTTTTCTTGATCTTGGATTTATATTTGTAGCTGATCATTAATGAGTCTTTGGTAGCTAAATCACAACAGCTCCTCTGTCCACAGTCAGCACGGATATGAAAGGGAAATAACTCCTCCTCCCCCCCAAAAAATGAAAAAAGAAAGAAAGAAAAGAAAAAAGGAATCCTCTCCCAGAGCCAAACCTCAGTTTACACAGCATGAAGCAATCTCTCCACAAGCTGGCTTCTCTTCTGGGCAGGTTTCATGGGATCTCAGTGCCACAGAAATGCACAGGATCTGCCTCGTTTATGCCCTGGTCCTTTCAAAGCCTGCTCACACCCTTCCCTCTGAAGTGGGTTTATACGTGGCAACACCTGTGTTATCTTAGAAACGCCATGGCCAAGAAAAACGCTGCACACAGGAGCAGACTCTTTTTACACCTGCCTGCTGAGCACAGAGGGGCACGTAACCCACCCGAGTGGTTTGGGGTCAGCATCGACGGGCTTTCCTACAAAGCAACAGAGTCAAAGCAGTAACTTGGCAGCATGTGATGTGCCAGAAACTTAGCTCAGCAAAAAAAAGCAGGATGGAGCTTTGAGAGGTAAGTGCAGCCGGCAGGAGAAACATGAGGAACAAGGCAGACTTGAAAAGGTACGCAATGTCTTGGGGGGAGCAGGAGAAATGCTACATCATAAGAGATCTGTGTTATAACAGTGAAACGGGTACACCACTGAAACGACTTTAAGGAGGGAACATCTGCAGAGGCCCCCATGCCAATCAGAGGCTTAAGACAGCAGAGGCTCCTATACCAATCAGAAGCCTGTGACGCCTTTTAATGGGCATTTCTTAATACCCTTCCTCATCATCAAGGCTTCGTGCTTCCTTGTTCGTTGTCCCACACCACAGAAACCTGAACAGAACTCAAACAACTTTGAGGTGGCATGAAACCTCCATTTTCTTAGTTCAGTTTTCAGCACCTCCATTCACATGTTAAAAAAACATGAGGATTTTGTCTGAATGCTTGCCTGTACTTGCCAACACCTGGATTTGTTGGAAAAATCCACTGCGACTTCCAACAGCAAAAAACGTCACCTTTGCTCATCTGTTTCAGACGCCTACTACACAGTCAGGGTCTAGGACAGTACTATAATGAAAGGAATAAACAAACCAAAAGGCACACAGTGTGAATGACTGTTCCTCCTTTCTGATGGCAGTGGCAGTGGTGGAGTGGATATTGCTCATTATTGTTGTATTTTAGTTTAGCCTTGCAGTCCCAGAACTGTGTAATAAAGCTGCATCATCCATGCCCCATCCACAACCTGCAAGATGCAGTGCAGGCACATGAACAGGCTCTCTGTGCAGGACCTGGGTTCACACAGTCAGAGCATCTGCTGTTGTACCCACATTTGAAGAATTTACCTAGGAACAGGACTGACTCCATTTTTGATTCTAGCTCTTGTGTGGCAATTCTAATTTGCAAAGTTTTACAAAAATATGTTAGGCTGTATACTAAGGGAAACCATTTCCCACTTGAAAGCCAACACAAAGGACTTGTGTCATGGGTTGGGTTGGCCAATGGCAAGACAACAGATGCTCTCCCTCACCCCACTCACTCCTAGAAGAGAAAGAGAGAAAGAGATTTATGACTTGAGGAAAAACTAAACTACTTTAATAGAATATTGATAATAAAATAAAAAGGGAAATAATGAAAAAGTTATAATATATACAAAACCTTATCAAGGTCCCAGAGAGATGTCATCAGCAGGTACTGGGAGAGTGGTTCCCACTGGGAACTGGATTCCAGAACACTCTGATGTGGATCAAAGGTGACGAACTGCAAGGATCTTCCTTGGGCATCAGTCACCAAAGAAAGAAGGCCCTTGAAGAAGAGACCCTGGAAGAAGAGCCAACCTGACCCCTTGGATCCCTCAGCTTTTATACTGGCCGAGTATGGCCGATGGATGGAACACTTGGTCATGTCAACTGAACATGGCCATCTTGGGTCCCCTGGCCTGTCCACTCCTCCCCATGGGTGCAAACCCTCCGTGGGGTAAACAACCCAGTCAGCTGCCCCTGGTTGCCACAGCAACAAGGATAAGCAAGAGCCTCTCTTGGTGAACAGAAGGTTGGCTCTGCCCCATCCTGAACCAGGGCAGTTTGCTGAAAAAAAGGATTGGTATATACAATGTTTACATGTACAAATAAAGCAGCTTTCTAAGGGGCTGCTCTAACTTGTACCTGAGGTATTTTAGCTTATGCAGCAGCTCAGGAACCAGAATAAGGATAAAGGAGGCATTGAACCATGCATTCGTTATGATTTCGGTGCTGTTTCTCTCCCAGAAGATGCGGCACTGAAGCAGCCCCCAGGTCTTTACACAAAACTCTACAGAGATTTACTTCAATCAGCCACTTCCAAGGAGCTGTTTTAACCACAGTTTCAAAGGATATAAAATTTGACAGAATATAGATGCATACACGTGGGAAACAGCTTAATCCCAAGTGCTGTTTAAGCTTATGCCTCCGTGATCTGCTCTGCAGACTCCTTAACTGACCTCGCTGGCTCTTGTACACAACCCAAGCTCTGTGTTGAAGACCAAAGCCTCAGACTGAAGAGCCAGAGCTTCCAGGCTAGCTCCTACAATCCCCAGAGATGTTTAATTATGATAAATTATAAAAATTTTCTCTGCATTAATAGTGCTTTTTAAAATGACTGCATAATTTATATTAAAATGTAGTATTAAAGGTTCACATCACTTAAAAAACACTGACTAGTCTCTCAAATAACCAATTTAGACTGAAATAACTCCTAACTTACACTCATATAAATTAGCAAAGAGCGAAGCTTATGGTTGGTTTCTTCCCCGTGAAGCCAACAAACAGCACTCTGCCACAAAATGACATGGGGGTGATCCAGAGCTTTACAGATCATTCACGATGTAGTATCACGTATCATCCATGAAATTAGGAAGCACTAGAAGATGACGCACACTGGTACAAACAAGTTGAGGAGAATTTGACCAAACAGGTCCTAAATATCTAAGTCCTGTTTATGAAGAAAACGTAATTGTTCAGGAAGCGTTAAAGGTACACTGGAGATGTGCAGGAAAGCAAGCTGAATGCACTGAAATTCTGTAGTAGAAAGTCTCACATGCACAGACCACGCAGTGCATTCTCATATAGAGACACGACATTAAACACTGGAAATGAAAAATCCAGACACTATCCGAAGCTTCAGAACTAACATGCCAGGTACAAGACAGATACTAATCAATGCAACAATGAATATATGAATAACTACATGATTTTGCAGACGGTAACACAAAGGCTAATTTTTGTTTTGGCTTAAAACATGGAAGTGCATATATAAGAAAACTGCATAGAACTGTCATTTCGAAAAATACTGCAAACCAGGAGTATATAGAGCAAACTGGCTAACCCATACAAATACACATAGAAACAGCCTGACCATTCTGCAAGCATTACTGTCACCCTGAAAAACCATCTTTGCTACTAACAAAGACACACAATAAACTGCCGTACAAGGGAGACACTAATTTCTTTTTTAAAAAAAGTATTACTTTAGATTAAAAAAAAAAACACCACCACAAAATACACACCCCACCTCACCCCCAAATCCCTAACACCAGACTTATAGCTGCTTTTGTCCTGGTGATGACAAAGAATTGGCTGTCTCCCTTCTCCATCCCACCTGCTTCAGAGCAGACAGCGGTCTCATCCAGCACATCAGCTACACAGCAGAACATTTTGTATCCCCAATAGAATGGGGTTTATTGTCTGGAGGATTTACACCAAACTACTCTGTTTTTCCATTAATGCTAAATTACAGTCATGTGTACAAAAATGGAAAAGCAATTCCTTGCCAAAAGGCAACTAAACATTCACACTCAATTTCCTTTTAAAATGCTACCAGAGAGTAATGTGGTTTTTTTTCCCCTCCCAAAATAAAACCACCCCCATGCATGTACTTGGAAGTGAGTAACACTATATGGTCTTCACACATATGCACTATTCTACCACAGACATAAACGTGTCAATTAAAACTTGATAATGTTAAGTGTGTGTGCACATACACACACACCCCCCAAGCAATATCTCCACCTTTTTCTGACAAGTTACAGGAACTCAACATTTTTCCATATTGAATATAAATAGCCCACTACACAATCCAAAACTGGTTATGCTTTTTTTTTTTTTAACTTGGGGTTCCTTCTGTATTTGCACTTTGACACGTTCTTTCAGAGAGGTGCTTAATTATTCAAGGAAAAGGAGGGAAGATCTAGTGTAGCTGCTGGGTTGTTTAGCAGAAAAGGATTCTCAAATGAAAACAATTGCTTGAAAATTTCTTCTCCATCCTCTCCAGAATAGGGGAGTCCTAAACTGGAGATCCAGCTTGTGTATCCCTCTCTGAAATAGCTGAGAGGCTTGCATCCAGAAGGGGACTCCTGTAAGAGCTGCCTTTATGACCTGCAGCCCCTTTCCTGATATCTTAACCGAAAAACTCGCTGCCAGCACCAAAGCCTTAACTTTCACCTGACCTTCAGTCAGCCCCTGGCACTGGAGTGGAAATGCCAGAGGAGGAAAGCAGAACAGGATACAGCACCTTCATACGTTAAATCACTGTTGCGTGGGCGTCCAGACATGAGTTTGGAGGGCGTTCATTTGGGGGGGTTGTTTGGTTTTGGGGGGTTTTAAATCACAGTTTCTGTCTCACAATGCCACAAACTCATTTTGTCAAGTATAATCCTGCCAACACAGGGTTGTCAGTGATAGAGTCACAATAGTCAGCTGAAAGGCTTGTTTCCCCTCCCCAACAAGGCTTTTTCTCCTGCTTAACAAAGAAATCACAAAACGTTTTAGTGAACACCAGGGCCGTGGTATGCATAGAGCATTTTTCTACCTGTCTCTATCATTTTTGTACCTGTTTATACTATAAAATTGAATCATTTTCACCAAATTGATAAGCTTAAAAAAAAGCCAAACGTGTTCTTCAGTCTGGGGAAATGGTGGCTTGTAGATTCACACATTTAAATCACCATTGGCTTAAGGAATAAAGAAACACATCATTTTTCAATGTAAAGCCAGGCACAGACTCCTCATCATAGCTGAGTCCACAGTATTGCAGTGGGAAAACCATGCTGGGGTTGGGGGGCACAAAAGAGCAGACTGAAGGCAAACTACACTAAATATTTGGATAGATTTCAAAGCATGTATTAGCAAGAGACTTAGGCAAATGAAAGCTCCATCTCCCAAATAAATAGGGCTTCTCTGACAGCTTTTTTTTTTTTTTCCTGCTGATCATTTATTTATTTGTATTCTCCTGCTTGGTTACCACTTGACACACATCGCTTAGTAGTCATCATTATTCAGTCAAGATTTAGGATCTTATCCAGTCATGATCTGATCTACTTCTGACTGCAAGCAATGGTCAATACCTATTTATGTGAAAAGTGGAAACAGAATACGGCCTTGGGATTATTAATGATGCCCTTAATGTCACTTGCTTTTCCAAAGGTCTTTTAGTGTTTTGTACTGAACTCTGTAACTAAAATACTCCCAGCAAACTCCTTGCGTTTGCAGCCATTTTCCAATCTCACGCCTTCATAAAAACGTGCCTCACAATAATTACAATTTATAAACGCAGCCTGTACTTGCAGTGAAAACAAGTTTCCAGTCATTCCACAAATAAAAATCCTCGTGGCTCCACGAATTTCCTTTGAGTCATGTGTAAAGAGCAACTAGATGCTAGAAACTCTGAATAACCCACACACCCACGCTACATGCGTCCCAAGAAGATCATTTCCCAGCAGACATTTGTGGACTTGTTACTAACGATCCAGCTGCTAATTTAGCATCTGCTCTTGTTCTCGGGTTACCAGCAGGTCCCTCCCTACCCCTCAACCCCGCTCTGAATGGGTCGTACTCACGCACAGCTTTGCTTCTTTAAAATACACTGGTATATTTAGCAACAGTAAGCGACTTTACAAGCTAAGGAGGAGGCATGGTTCAGATTACGTAGGTAAATAAAAACTCAATCAAATGAATCAAAAGGAGGCTTCGTGAAACAAAAGTCTTTTTGATTTGGTCACTTCAGGTAAGAGTTGAAAAAAGGAAAAGAAACTTTGTATATTATAAATTAATCTAGGGAAGAAGAAAAGTATCATATTTTCCCCTCCCCTTTCTCTAAAAGGCAACTTGCTGTAGGTTATTTAAAGTAGAATTTCTTCAATATGAAACCAAAACATGCAAGATATTTTGCTGTATAAAGTGAAGAATCTCCTATTTTCATAAGCGCATTTTTTTTTAGAACTGGATTCAGATATTAAAACATTACTTGCAGCTTTGCTGGAAAATGAAACTGCCACCAGTACAGAAAAGTTCTGAAATTTCGTTCAAGACGAAGAAGTCACTTTTGTAGATGAAAAAGCACTTCTCTTTGTATATTAAATTTAATTTCATTACTAGAACTGAACTTCCTGATTTATATAAGGGTATCATAAAGTTACACAACATTCACTTGGTTGATTATTAGTAAGGTTGGAGACAGGGTGAAAAAAGATAATGTCCCGACTATGTGCACACAAATTGAGCCACTCTGAGACAAAAATAATTTAATGCAATGAATTATTAAATGCTATTTAAAAGGAAAAACAGTTTTCACTGAAAAAAGCTCACATGTATTATCACCTACTCAGTTCTCTCAGTGTGCATTGAAATACCGTTCTATTAGAATATATTTCTTTATGGGAACTGTAGTAAGGCACATTATGAATTACAGACTGACTGAAGCATAGAGGACATACTCAGACAAAATAAATGAATCGACGCCAATATTTAGATTTGTAACCAGAGGTCATATGGCTTGTTATCAATTTTATGTAATTACAAAAGTGTGTATCAGAATACACACACATTGTCTAAGCTTGAAAAGAGCTGGAACCAAACTCAGTAAGAAAAAAAAGGAATTCTGTTCTTATCTAAAGCCTACCTATAAGCCTAAACCTTTTGAACTGCTTCTTCTAACATACTGGTTGTAAAATTTACATCTATTAATGTAAAACTTTATTATTATTACTATACAGGTTAACTTGTCATTTTTCTCCTCTTTTTTTCTGCAGCACAGGAACCCCCTGGTGAAACAAGTCAGCAGAGAGAACTGAAAGATGTCGGGGGGGGGGGGGGGGAAAGCAGCTTGAAAAAGCAAGTTACATAGTTGTAGGCTTCTAAACCTTTCCTTTATTATATGCCCAGCTGTGTCTTTACATGCCCTCCCTGGGGTCTGCCGGGCTGGGGACTTTCTGGGCCAATGTCAGCAGCAAGGACAGCATTTGAGGCATCGAAGCACTGTTGAAGCCTACCTGGGGAGTCCCAGCTCTGCCAAGAGCCAGGGATTTGTGGATGAGACCTGGAAGGACCAAAAAGTAGGAGAGTGAGCAGAGCACGGCCATCAGACAGCAAGCCATGGCAGAGGGAGCTCGTTCCAACGCTTTTATAACGCAGTCCCCGAGCAGCGATAACTTTAGTCCAGATACAAATTCAAGTATGTGATTCTCCTCTTCTGTCATGCCACAAAATTAGAAACTTGGAAAGAATTAAAAAAAAAAAAAAGAAAAAAAAAAGGCAAGGAGGAATATACTTCTCCCACTGTGATGGGACAGTTTCATTTTTTCCAAGTGTTTTCTGAAAGCAAGCTCTATTTATTCTGAGATCCCAGGGACATACTTTCAGAAAAATTTAATAAAACCACAAAGACCCAAACTCCACCACTTGTGAAATCTGCGGGCACCACTGCCAAACCACAGAAACACATTGATTGTGCCTCATAAGTACCAAGCAATACAAGACGATATGGATTTCAGGCAATTTTGAGCCTCATCAGATGTCAACATGGCTGCACCCTACTGTACAGCAATACAAACAGATAATCCTTCGGTCCTCATCTTCCACAAGCATTTTGAGGAATACAAGCCACCTCCCAAATTCTATTTCAATTCACAGTATCACCCCCCTAAATAAGGGGAGTTTCATTGGGGAACGCTTAGTTTCCCCATGTACAGAAAATTTTAAAACCTATAAGCTTGCATGGTCTGTCAGATTAATAACCTCATAAATCCACCCATGACTGCAACATTTGCTCAATGCAAACAGATTGCAGAACAATTCTGGAAGGACTGGCACAGCTGTACAACACAGTGGACATGCTGTCTCCAGAAGCAAGGTCCCACACGGTAGCATTTATTATCGATATTACTCAATATGCGTTTCACAAAGCACAGCCTTTAATCTTTCATCTACAACTCCGTCTGAAATAGGAACACGTTAATTCAGAGATAGGCTGCAATTTTCAAAGAATCCTAAAATAGTCACACATTTGCTTTAAATGGTGAGAGAGCCTACCAAACCAGTAGGATCAAAGAAGAATCTCTTTCTTTCTACGAGAAGTAAAAAGCAGATCAGTGCCACACGCTCATTCTCCCTTGTGCTGCCCATTGCTACAAAGCCTTGCTTCTGCGCCCACCTGCAAGCAGGGAATAGCGCCATGCATGAAACATCTATACCTTAAACCTTCCTCACACCACTCCCAAGCAGTTGGACATGTTGCACGCTTACCAACATCACGCAGAGCAGCCTCCAAAACAGCTCCTGCGTGGACCTCTCTATGCCTATATAATTTAATTCTGAAGAACTGAGGCCTTTTCTGTGATAAGTGCTAGGGAACAAATCACAGGTACCTCTCCAGGCACAAAAGGAACATGAAGTCTCCAATTCACTTAGTTGTCTGAATTTCATAAGAAAATTTATCAATGTTATTTTTACTCTCTTAACTGTTTCACTATAGTATAATTGAATGCCACTGAACTGACTGCTTTTCTTTCTATAAATAGTGATGGTATCCTCAGTAAAAGGAAAAAGCAGCACAGAAAATTGAGAAAAGTCTCTCTAAAGAGTTTTAATGCTTTCACCTTAAATAATGATTGGTGAAAGCAATTTATTGCAGGAAAACCCCTGTTGCTGATTTGGGGTTTTGTCTTCAAATAAACAATGCTTGTGAAAGATTTATAAATATTTGAATACTGTTGCATAGGTATAGCCAGGTGCTAAAAAGGGCATGAAGCGTTTTCTTTGCAATCTGAGCTTCCACATTATGTTCTCCCAAGTAACTCTGCCTACCCACTCCTGACCAAGCTGGGAAGGAAAATTCGGTCTCCATGCTAGAGACACATTTGTTACCATCTGCTCTGCAAAACCAGAGACAGCATAGGCTAGATTACTTCTCTGACGTTAATCAAAAGGCTGAGGTACAAAAGATAACCTACAAAAGTGAAGCAAGAGAATATATTGCCCTTTTTCAGCTATTTGGCTCACTTATTTGAAAGGTTGATCTGTACCAGAGGCTGGTAGATCCTCTCTAACGACAGCAGAAGCGAGCTCTGACCCCAGTCATTGTCCATGGCCTACTATCCAAGTCTGGCACCTCAGTTGCACACACGGCCTACTGACATGAAGGCAGCTTAGTATTTTATATACTGTATTGAATTGTTTGTCCTGTACCAATCAGGCAAGTGGGAATTTACATTAAAAAATAATGCGTGAAAATCGTTTGTACATACACTACATTTAAACAAAGTTAATTCCCCCATCCCCCCTCCTCCCCCAAATAAATAAATTCTGCGCTGCCAATTTCCTTCCAGGTAAATTTAAGCTAACCTATAAAATATGCAGTAGTTTAAGACCATTTCCAACCCCCCCCCCCCATCAGTTCAATACTAAAATGAATATAAAAAAAAAATCTAAATTATTCTCAGGTAGCAAATTAGTATATAAATAATTGGCAAAGCACCGCAAGCAACATTTCTTTTCAAGTAACTCCTTATGAAAATGAAGCAGCACGGGGAATTTACGGTGCTTTTCATGGCAAGAAACCCACGGTATCTGTATAAACAGGTTCTATACTTCAGGCAGTTTTATATTTGTAAAATACTTTCCAGTAGACCTGGATCTCATTTTTAATAGGAGAAAGTATGGTATTTAACCACTTGAATGCAAGGAGATTTCATTCCAAAATAACTACGGCTAATTTGAGACTACACAATAACAAACAATAAACAATGATATAGACGAGCAGTATTCTTAAATAAGGCTGGCCTAATGGCATGACAAGTTGCGGCCTTTTTCAAAAAATATCTGTCTTGTGAAAAGAACAAGCAAGAACAGAAACAAGTGACCTTCTCATCCTTAACCAGCACCAACAACACACTGTTAGTGTCCAAGAGGTCTTTAGCTATAAAAGCTAGTGGAAACACAGCCCTTTGAAGTTTACCATGATGTAAATAAAGAAAAGCAACCACAGGCAGAGAATATAAGTGGATACAAACTCTGCACGCTCTGCTTTCTCCCCAGCATCCCTGCTCCAGGCTGACCTCGGGCAAACCCGCTCCGACACACAGCCCAGTGCTGGAGCTGGAGGATCCGCAGCTTCCCTGGGTACAAGAAGGGTTTGGAACTCACTGAGGACAAAACCAGAATATGTCTCCCTCTGGACAAGCCAGTACCCAAGGAATGAAACTGCACAAGAAACCTTAGGGACAGTAAAAAGGCTGCATGTCTCCAAAAGCACAAGGTTATGTACATCTGACATCATAACATTTTTTTAGCACGCCGCGCGGCTCTGTGTTGCTATGAGGCGACCAAGGGACTCTTCAGTTCAGCACAGGCAGAGAAACAGAGGTAATTAAAAGCAAGCAAAATAAATAATTATGTTAATTACAACACCGGCGGTTTAGAAACATGATCTGACCTATTTGTAGCTGTATTTAATGAATTGGTAGAGCCAGTTGTAGGAGCACCTGAAGGTGTCACAGCACCAAGATTTTAATCGCGGCAGAAGCCAAAGTCCGGTCTCCTTCCCAAGGAGACAGCCCTGTCCTAGCAGGGGCTGATCAGAGCGCTCGTCAGAGCCACGGTGGGCAACACCACCAGCCCCGTCACCTCAGAGAAGGCTCTGCTGCCTCCAAAACATGAACTGCACCCCCAGGGAACCCAGGAATAATTTATTTGGTATCCGTGAAAGTGTAGGCTTGGTACCAAGTACCACAAGAAGTTACTCAAAAAAAAAAGAAAAAGGAGGAATCTGGACTCCCACCAAGATACTCCCTTATCAACACGCAGAACCATTGCTGGGCCATTTGGAAATAAAGCACTGCCACAGGAGGAGAGATTGAAGAAAAGCCCAGAAAACAGGTTTTTCTTCCAATTTGGCTGAAACTCCTTACTGATTTGAGACTCCTCTCATGACACACTCAGACAAAAACAGAAGCAAAATACATGTCACGTGCAAGGTAAGATCAGACATGCCATCCTTGATGTATTTACCTAGGCAGTTATTTTTGCTGCATATGCAAGTTACTCACTTCAAGCAAAAAAAGAAAAATGCAGAAAAAAAGACATCTAAGAACAAAAATGAAATAATATTTTTATTAGGAAATCACTTGGAGCTTTTATTATCTTTTTGGAATCTGCGGAAGCAGGAAAAAAAAATGTTTATTACACCCCAAAACAACTCTACAGAAGACAAATAAAAGAAACACCAGTATTTTAAAGTGTCTTGAATAGAATTTACTACTTGATTTTCTCCCATTAGAAAGCCACTGCCATGGCTCCCAACAGATCTCAGGGGCAAGCACAGGAGAATGCCCACTGGGGGATGTGCAGGGTGTGAAGGAAGATAAGACCTTTTAAAATAAGAGTCATTTAGATAATCTGAAATAGAGCTCTTTGCAGCTTCCCTCACGCGTCCCAGAAAAAGTTAGCTTTAATCGAGCTGATTCTGCATCTGGTGGATCTTACATACACTGCAACACAAGGACAGCCTCGGAGGAGAACCTCTCTGGTCACGTCACCATCACACCATCTCCTGACACCACCTAACACAAGCACCAAGGAGAAATCCAGCATCCTCACCCCCAAAACACATTCTACAATGTGATTCTGAGGCCAAACTGCCTTTCCAGGGGAAAGGGGATCAGGGACCAGCAGACTAGCAGGAACTTCTCTCAGGCCTAGGAGAGTTCAGCAATTGACCATCAATGATGCATTTGTACTCAAACCCTTGAATTGTGTTGTTCTCTAGTCTAAACCATCAAAAAACCTCTTCTAATAGTACTATAATAGCAGCAATGTAAAGTGGTCTTATATCGTCTTACTATGAATGGTAGCACATATGTTTAATATAACAATGTTTGAAAATTCGAGAAAGCATCTTATCAGCCACCAATGTTACCCATTTTACATCTCTATGTATTTGTGCCATCTTCAAAAAAAAAAAAAAAAGTAAAAAAAAAGTAATTAACCCCCGATTACTGAAAAACAACAGAGTCTATCCTTTTGGCTCAGCACCACAATAAAAAGTCAGTTGCAGTCAATTGAGATTGGCATTCATTTATATAAATAAAACCCATTAGACAGTAAAGGAAAACAGGTACAGCAAACACAGAATCATACTGCTTGTTAGTCACCCTTGGTGAAAACGTAAAGTAACACTTATCTGATTAAGTACTTCTGGATTGGTACTTGCTGTTGAACCTTATGATACGGCTATATTTAGAACACTGATAATATAAAAATGTGACTTTCTTGCTCAAGGTCCATGCCAATGGTATGACTTTACATCTTATCTATTTTGTTGAGTAAAGGAAGTTCTCACTGTTAGCACCACAAAACCAGCATGGCTCAGAAAGACCATATTTTCTTCTAGCCTTTGGGTCACAGCTAGAGCTTGCTACGGAAGCACTGGTTGCAACACCACAGCTTCAGGAATACTGAGGCTTACGTCTACGACCCAGCTTCTTGCTCGAAGGAAAAGGGAGGACTCCCAGGCTCCTGCCTGGGTGGTCCTGGCAATTCGTTGCCGTAAACGCTACCGCAGGTTTAATCCTCCCCCCTTCCCGTGCCAAGCAGGTCCCTGAATGTGTGTTTTCTGTAAGCAACCTTCCTAATTACCTGGCTGCTGATTACTTACACGAGGGACTCTCCATCACACCTCACTGAGCCGTTCCACTTTTGCATACAGAGTGTTACTCGCACTCAGTAACAACAGAGAGGGAGAGGCAGAGCAACTCTCAGACCAACCTTAAAACTTATGCATCTGTCAATCACCTGTAATAAAAATAAGACACTGGAGAGTGCAGAATCGAACCCCAAAACACAACCTGTCTACTTCACCTCTGCAAGTTCCTCATGACCAGCCTACACCAAGTTCTCACTTCATTTGCACCTTTCCTACCTGCTACAATGATGCTCGCCACCTTTAAAAATAGTAATAATTTAACTATATGCAGGGTTAAATCATTTTTTGATTACTGGCAAAAGCTTTGTAACTCACATTTTATCACTGAAACTGTCAGAGGAGACTCTCTTCCATACAGCAAATCCCAAAGAACACACAAAACACAGCCTAACACGCAAGTATCAGGTTGAATTTACAGGATCGTGAGTAAGAAATTTTTTGTCCCCAAGATACTCTCAATGTGGAAGTTATAGTAAGAAAAAAGGAATATAAACAGAAAAAACATTCTCAGTCTATTTTCTTTTGCATTTCTCTGATTACAGTAGCTACTCTGCACAAATATATAGCATCTTAGACATCTCGTTAGCTGGGGGGTTAACAAAACCTAAAAGACAAAATTTCTGGTGCGAGGGGACTAACCCGGGAAGGTGATGCTGTGTGGAAGTGTGTGCCATCACAGCCCTGTCATGCAACCTTTGTGACTCACTCCTTGGCATGGGTTAAGCCCCTGGCTCATCACTGACACTCTCATGCTGAAACTATGACAACAGTACACTATTCCCAGCATCACTTATTTAATGATAAGCAGCCTGGCTCACTGGGCAACGAACAGCTCTAGAAACACTCTATACATAAAGAGGATCAATACGTTAATAAAGGTTGTAATTTGCATTAGCTGGAAATGTAGCTACTTTTAAAAGGTCCTTAAATCACAATTTTAGTTGAAAACACAGATTTTAAGTCTTTTCCCATTCTCAAGTTCTAATGCTGGAGCTGGCTTAAGCCGCTACCAAAAAATAAATTTCTAAAGACCCTTCAATCTCTTAGAAGCAGCATTAAAGTGTGAAAGCTGTCAATTTTCATGGAAATCACAATGCCAGCGCAATACAAAAAAGCTTCAGTATACAGAACGCCGCTGTTGCCAGAAAATCAAGTGTTTGCTGATGCTACCAGAGTAGTAGCTAAAGGCCAGACACAGGGGAATACTTGTTAAGGCGCAGAATTGCGATTCAGGAGCAGTGAGGCACTTGCCTGACTCTGCCACAGGCCTCAGGGCTGCTTTCAGAGCAGGTCATGTAAACGCGCTCACATTTTTGCCCATATAAATAAAACGGATTCTCCTATGTGTATTTCTTTAACCCAAAAGGATACTGTTAAGAAGCCTTCATAAATACTTGTAAAACAAGCCAAATCTGTGACAACAGGAGTCTTAAATATTTATGCCACCACAGATGTTTAAGAATACATACATGTGTATGAGAAAATTCTCATTTCTTTGAGGGCAAAAAAAAATACCCCTTTATTCTGGCTGTAATCATGCCAGAATTGTTGTATTGTGATCTGAATTACTCAGCAAAAAGCAATATACTGCTTCTCTAGCAAGATTAACTATGCACAAAGCAGACATGTATTTATTGAACTGACTCCACAATTAATATTTAAGAAGTTGCTTTCCTTAATGGTCAGCATCATCTAAAGCTGCACCCATGTGAGTGCTGTAAATTGTAGCTAATCACCCCTTTCCCCAACGTTATCTACTGCAACATCCTGGAAATTCACTGTAACTGGTGCAGCTTGTCCAGATGGGGCGACAGGTAAAATAGCAATACCTCCTGCTGAGCAGTAAAATGCTTTCATAAAGACTTTTTGCAAAACATAAAGCAATTTGACTGAGATGTAAGCTTAAAAGAGCAAAATCTGCAGAAAAAAATGACGTTGGAATTACAGGGGAAAGGCATGAAGAACAAACAAGACAGGCGGCAGTAGGAAAGAGAAGGTTCAAGACAAAAGATATCCAAGGGAAAGAAAATAATGACAGACTGGGAGAATGGAAACAAATCCTGACTATTCTAGACAGCCCAGAAATGGAAGAGGCTTTGAGAAGCCAACTACTCCAGTAGTTCATCCTCTACTCCAGTACAGGGCTACAGAAGGAAAGGAAAAATTTAAAAAAATAAAATAAAAGGGGGGAGTAAGATAGGAGAAACGGGAAATTCGAATTCAGAAAGAATTGGATTGGATTGTGTTTATCTCACCATTTACCTTATTCTTACAATTAGCTTGTTTATCTTCAGCAATCCTGAGGTATTAGTCATGACTGAAAACACAAACGTCTTCCAATATCTTAGGTCAATAGTTACATTCATAGAGAGGTGCAAAACACAGCATAAATTACCTTGTTTTATTTTATGCAACAGTAAGCATTGTTCCCTTATCACCTTTACCAGAGTTTTATTTCATGTGACATATCTTCACTGGCACAAAAAGAAATACTTTGGACCCAAACTACATGTGAGAGGAGGACAGGGTTAAAGTCGCTTGCGGTGCCAGAAAAAAAAATAGTACTGTGGAGAAGTTCCTTGTCTCAGGTGTGCACATAAGCTCTGTTTGAATTCTGTGGCAGCAGCACACGTACAAAACGGGCCACAACAGGAAAGGATAATGCCAAAAGCACAAGCGTCAGCCTTGCAACAGGCCAAGGCAGCAACCTTCAAAGCAGGCACCACATTTCTACTACTGCTCTGCTACTAGTCTTCTACTATTCTGCTACTCCACATTTCTAATTGCAGTCACTGTCCTTTGCTATCCAATAATCTGCATATTACACTGAAAGCTCATAAGAATACAAAGCAGGAGAAATATAGGCAAATTGCCCAGATTTCCAATTTTGATTTACAGATTACTTACATCGCTTTTTCTGTATACCTTAAATCTTGTAACATCCGAAGGTAAGAGAGAGTAGGCTGCAAGCAGTGTTATGCAGACAATCACATAGATGTTCCGCAGACAATAATTCCCTCCAGGCTTTTTGAGACAAGGTTTATAAATAATATGCTAAACATAAGCATAATAACACCTTTTTAATTTTTTTTTTAAGTTTCACAAAGTAACCCACTGGACTATGCATAAAGTAATAGGAAAATGTTTCCAAAAGTTGAGGTGCATGATTTGGTATGGGGGTAAGCGTTACTGACATTTCAGTGTCTTTATCTGACTTCTAGGGTGACTTCAATCAGCAGATGAGTCCCTCCAAAGTATTTGGTGTCTGCCTGTACTTGTGACTACTATAAGGCCCTGTGAGATAGGGAAGGAAGCTAAAGCACAGACACCAAGGCACTAGGTTTTAAACATGAGTTTAAAACTCTCTCCTAGCACCTGTTGCACGATGACAGAAAAATAAATCCCAATTTTTGCTGCTCTACCAGCTATCTTAAAATTACCTTCATAAACTAAAATAAACATTAATTCAATAAAGCATTACAGACTTGGTAAACCTTTACAAAATTCATGCCTAGCAATTAGTAATGATAAAACTTGCGGTACTTAAATCTAGAATTATTTTTGAAACTGAGAAATGGGAAAACCCTTACAACACCAGTGCAAACTGCATTTTCCCTTTGCCATTGAATACACCCCCCCCCCACTCCCCCAACAGTATCCTGCTTTTAAATGTACAATTCTCAAAGAGCTGTGCCATGAGACCCATGTAGTCAATTTATCTGTATAAAACACACAGCTTGCTCTACCCTGCAACAAATGATACATTAAATTTGTTCACTGTTTAACAAGTGGAAACTCCTAACATTGCTGTTAATGATTTACATAGAGACAAAACAGCTCTGCCTAAATTTTGTTAGAAATTGTGAAGCTGCGGTCATTTTAACGTCTTGCTTTCATAGCTGCAAGATAACCCAATCAATAAGCTGGAAACCTGCATAACATTTCTTCTCCTATGAAAGGAAGCTATTTCTGCCATAGTGGCTTTGAAAGCCTGTGTTCCCTGGGCATGCTCCACAAATGCTGCTCGCCTCTGGATTCATATGGGAGCCAAGGACAGATGAAGCTGTCATCTCCCTGCACTTCCTTGGCCCTAGCAGATTTCCTCATTGAGCAAGTAAAACCTGATTAGGGGCCAAACACCCACTGTTTTCCAGTACAGACGTCAGCAACCCAGGGAATTAGGAACCATTCAGTGAAGCCCACTGCTACCAGCACAGACACATCCAGCCTGGGAACCCCTGACTCGCAAGAGGAGGTAACAAGCGGCGTTTCGAGGCTGAAATCAGCCCAAATAAAACAGACAGGCAGCCCCCGTGGGCGCACACGACGGTGTTGTCAGCAGCTTCCGCAGGAGGGAATTAGCACCCACACACTCTGCTATACAACGTGTCTTTGCCTTACGACTGGATTCACCTCCTCGAGACACGTTGAGGAGTGATCCGACCAAAGTTCATTTCGTTACTGTAACTTCCATTCATATACGTGATATATGATCCTGGCCACGGGCAGGTTTACACAGATGAAATTGATTAACACGGGATTCAGGAGGTTTGTTCAGAAATGCCAGTGCTCATCTCCAACATGCACTAATGACATAATAACATGCTTTCTCGCTGCAAATTCAAACTCTTTAGTGAATCTTTGGATACCTAGCAATTGAGACAAATTTCCAATCAGTGCTGCATCTGAGAAACGCTACTTAGTCTTCAAATTGGCATCCTAGACCTTCTCTTCATCTGGATTTTAAAAAGCAGCAATACTATTACACCAACTAAATACAGAGAGGGGAGGCACTTTATATCTACTGCTTTTTGTGGGAGGTTAGCTTAAAAGGTCACTATCAAACAGGCTCATTTTTACCCGGAGTTAAGCATTTTATTTATAAAAAGAGCAGCAGACTCTGTAGTATTCTGCAAGTCAAAGCAACATTGCACACGTGCAGTTTCATTACTACAGCACTTCCCACGGGCATCCTTTCGTCACCCACTGCTCCCTGTTCCACTTTACTGAGGCACTCACTACAAGACGCCCTATCAAAGACACAAACTAAGGAAATTAAACCTAACGAGACTACCGCAGCCCACCAGCACCTACTTTAAAGCTGTTCTCTACTTAGTTGAAAAGAAATTTATGACGTAAACGTTAGGACTAAAAATTCAAAAGCTGCTGAAGCACCCACAGCCCCTTTCAGTCGGAGCAGCCAGTGTGAAGTAGAGCAGTAAATTGCAGCAAGCAGGCAGCACAGCTCCTAAAACTTCCCCGGCTTCTGCTCTGACAAAAGAGATCGCTTCGGACTTCATCTTGCTGCCGCTCCCGTCGTTTAATTAACGGACAGATAAATTAACTGCTGGCACGCTCTGCCAGTTTCTCTCTTCTCTTAAAAAAACCAAACCCAAATCCACCTGTAGCTCACACCGGGGCTGGCTGCTGTTTACCATCGCTGCTGCCGGCGTGGTGACTGTCACCGTAGGCAGGAGGGGACCGGAACCAGCGGCCGCCACCGACCAGCCGCTGGCCGTTTCGGGGACTCTCAATTCCCGGCCGGCAGCGTTTCTCCCACCTTTGCTGTGCCCAAGGGACCCACGGCTCCGAACCAGCCTTTGGGAGGCTTTTGGCACCGGCGCCCGGCACAGCCACGGACGGGCACACGGGAGGGGGGGGGGGAACCGTCGGCCGCCGGCTGCTCCGCACCCGTCCGCCCCGACACCCGCACCGCCCCGGCTCCCCAACCCGTAGCTGCGGCTCCAAACGGGGGCTGCCGACACCTTTAACCCCTCCCGACCTTCCCTCGCCCCGCCGCCGCCCCACCGTCACCCCTCTCCCCCTGCCCGCCGCCGGCCCAGCGACCCCGGGGACGGCCGCCCCCAGCCCGGCGAGCGCCGGCACCTGCGCCTCGGGTCCCAGCCCGGCGGCTCGCCGCCCCGGGAGAAGGACGGAAGGAGGGAGAGAGGGAGGAAGGGACGGCAGCCGGGCCCGCGGAGGCGAGCGGCCGGTCCGTCCCGGGTGGCGGGCGGGTGGCTTACCCGCTGGGAGGCTTGCTGGCCCCGGAGCGAACGAGCGTTTCCATGGCCGGGCCTCCCTCACCGCTTCCTTTAAGGGACGGGCCGGTCCGGACGCGGTCCCCCAGCGAAGATCGGTGGCGGCGGGAGGTGAACCCAGAGGGAGGGAAGAGACGAGAGGAGTAAGAGCCGGCCTCGCCCCCTCCTTCGCCCCCCCACCTCCCGCTCCCCGCACCGCACCGCCGCCGGGCGGCACTGCCCCGCTCCCCGGTACGGCCCGACGGGGGATACCCCGCCGAGGCGGCAGACCCCCGCCCGCCCGCCCGCCTTACCGGGGCGGCAGGGCAGGGCAGGGCACGGCACGGCACTGACAGCTCGGCCTGAGCCCGACGAGGAAGGGGCTGCCCGCTCAGCGGCCCGGGAGCGGGGGCGGGCCGCGCTGCCAGCCCGTTTCCATGTGACCGCCCGGGACAGACGCCGACAGGGCGGCCGCCCCCGCGGGCACTGCCGGGCCGGCCGCCCACGCCGCGGCGGGGGCGAGGAGGGGAGGGGGGAAACCGGCGACAGAGGGAGAAGCAGCACCAGCCCAGGACATGTCGTGTGTGTGTCCCCAATTCTGCTTCTGCCGTAAACTTGGCAAAGCCGGAGCTTGCCGGCGGCTCTCCCCCGGGGCTGCCTGTGTGCCCACGCCCTGCCCAGCACCCTATGTTGTGACATAGGGCTCTGCTTCCTCACCTTTATTCTTATAGTTGGAGTTTTGTTGGTTTTCGTTTGTTTGTTTGTTTTTTCTCAGAGGTGGCGCAAACAGCTCTCAATATTAGCAGATTCATGGAATTGTCTAGGTAGGAAGGGGCGGTCTTTCAGATCACTGAGTCCAACCACCAACCTGCCATTGACAAAAAACCCTGTCCCCCTCAGCACCACGTCTGCTTGTCTTTTAAATACCTCCAGCGATAGTGACTCCACCACTTCCCTAGGCAGCCTGTTCCAATGTTTGATAATCCTTTTGGTGTAGAAATTTTTCCTAAGATTCAATCCAAACCTCCCTTGGCACAACTTAAGGCTATTTCCTCTTGTCCTATCTGTCCTACCTGTAAATTGCGAGAAGAGCCTGACCCCCACCTCTCTACACCCTCCTTTCAGGGAGTTGTAGAGAGCAGTAAGGTCTTCCCTCAGCCTCCTTTACTCCAGGCTGAACAACCCCAGCTCCCTGAGCCTGTCCTCGTAAGACTTGTGCTCCAGACCCCTCACCAGCTTCCCTGCCCTTCTCTGGACTCACTCTGGCACCTCGGTGTCTTTCTTGTCGTGAGAGGCCCAAACCTGGACACAGTATTTGAGGTGGGGCCTCACCCGTGCCGAGTATCGGCAGAAAAGCCATTCAGCAGCTTTGGTCAAGAGAGGGGCTGAAGGTCAGGCAAGGCAAGGCAGGCTTCTCCCTCAGGTGTTTCATCCCAGAGGTGCGATCCTGACACAAGGGAAGGCCAAGTGGGACACCCCCTGCACCCCCAGGCGTGCATCCCAGGCAAGGCCGCTACCCCGAGCATTGTGAAGGGCCCGGCCAGCACCACCACGGCAGCAAATGCATTAAAATCTCAGTCTGCTCTTTCAAATACTCCCTTTGGTCTGTTTTACCCCAAGAGAGCAACTGTTAGACTTTTCTGTGAGGAGGACAGTGTGTTGTGCTGCAGCATGTGCCTGCTCTGCCTTGGGCACCCTGGTCTCCCTCAAGCGTCTCAGGAGTTTGTCTGCTCCCCTCCAACCCTCTCCATTCACTGCACCTTGCTTTTACTGGTCATGGTGGGAAGATGTGAAGACTGAAGGTGGGTGAGGCCACCAGCCAAGGCAGGGAGAGGAACACTGGAGTGAGCAGGATGTGATGGGGAGAAACTCAGGTGAGGGACTGCCAGGGGAAGGGGAGATGGTCTCTGGCTTGCCTGTCTACCTTGGTGACAGTCCTACAGGCTCTGCTTAATGGTCACCCCTTTCCTCAAACCCTTCTCTCCCATCAGGCTCCTACCTCTGCATATTCAGAGTGCACATCAGAAAGTGTCTTGCCCAGCTCAGTGACCAGAGTAAATGCTATCAGTTTCTCTGTCCCCCAAAGGGAGTGTGTTTTCCTCAGCAAGAAAGACTTGGCAAATCTGGGTCAGAAGCTGCATGGGAATGATGGCATTGCAACCTGCAAGAAACTTCTGTCCCAGGCAAATTGTAAATACTTGGAAACATTCAGACATTGGATTACTTTGCAAATAACAGAAACATATCAGAAAGTAACACTGATCTTTTCTATATGACGTGAATGAAAGACTAACCTAAATGCCCACCTCTGTCTCATGTCGAGGCTTTTGCATTATGATCAAAATACCAGTTTCTATTAATTTACTCCAATGTATAACAGAACGCTTATTGTAGTATAGTCATCCTTATTTTTGTCTTCTTTGTCTTTGACAGCCTGAGGTCTCCCCTTAATTCCCATTGCCTCAGCAGAGAGTTAAGGGTGCTGTTTTGTGTTCTTCCACCCCTGACATACACACATGGCCTAAGGGCGGGGGCGGCAGCTGGCTGGCCATGGGTGGAGAAACAAAAACACAAATTTGCAGAAGCAAAACATCGGTCTCTAATTTCCCTGTTACTGTGGGCAGAAGTCGACTGAATTGCTGCGGTTCTGAAATTACCCCGGTCATCTGAGCCACATGCCACGGTAATGAGCCACATGCATGGTCCTAATTTGCGCCCTTATGAAAATAAATAGGCTGGCTTACATACTTTATTTTTTAAGTGGATTGGTACAGAGACTGCACATTGTCAGTTACCATAGCTCCAGGAGTGAATGGCAATCTATCAAATAATGAGAACTTGATTTCATAGCTCTGCTCATCATCTGTTCCGTCATTTTTCATCTTTCCTTCTTGCTCCTAAATCAAAATGAACTCTTCCCCATCCTTGAATAGATGCCAAAGCTGCATGGGCGCATAAACTCTACAGAAATATCCAAATCTTCCCCTGTCCACATCATTAGCAAGCTACACCACTCCAGTTATTCTAAGAATCTGAGCAAACTTCCCTTGCCTCAGCTGTAACTTCTGCTCTACAGGCAGAAGATGTGCTCAGCCCTACATCCCACCCGATTCCTCCCTTTCCCACCCCTACCTCTCGCACCCTCCATACACGCCCTGTGACACTCACACTGCTACCAACACCTTCCTTCTGCCCTTGTTTCATGAAGCAACCACCTCACCATCTTCTCTACATACGCATTTTATTGGTCCTGCTGCTGTTCCGGTTTCTCTCACCCTCTCCTAATGACTTCACCATTTCACTTTCACTGATTCTCTAACAGCACCACCTCCGTGTTTTCTGTTTGATAGCATCTTCTCTTCCAAGTCCTACAAAACACCATTCTGGAGTATATGAAGGCTGTCATAACAAAATATGAAACAACATTCGCTTGTATGTTCACTACAATGATACTACACAAATACTATGTATTGGCTCATTACGTTCGCTCCTTTTTATATAGCACAGCAAAAGAGTGAAAGCCTATTAAATCCCCCAAATCATCACCTAAATACGTCTCCAGAGTGCTAGGAGCAGCAGCACTGATTGCCCACTGCCCCAGTTCTTCAGTCTGGTCTATCTGGAGTGAAACGTGGGGAGCACACGCTGCGATACGACATGGGAATCTGCCGTTCTCCAGGCTCCTTGGCACTGGGCCCAGCTCTCAGAAAAAAGGGCAAAGGGGGCATTTTCTAGTGTGCATTGTAATCCCCACAATCGGGGCGCTATGCTCGCTTTTTAGGCAAAGGGCATTAATTCGGAGAGGGGCTGTGTGAGTATTTGCCAATCTCATGCCTGTGAGACCGAGTGTGTTCAGTCCCCCCCAGGACTGCTTTTTAACCCTTTCCTGTCTATATAGATTCACTCCATTTAGATGGGCCTTCTCAATCTATTTCCTTATATTAAGCCATTTAGATGACAAAGTCCTTGCTGTAAAATAGTTTAGGCCTTTAAAAATAAGAAACTAATCACCGGTGCAATTTCACATTTCTGCTTTTATATAGTCTTCAAAACGTTATTCCTATTTTTCTTTACTGTCACTGCTAGTAATATTACTGACTCAAATCACTTAGGCTACATTCCTCTTCTGATAATACAGGCCTGTGGTGTTTCAAGAATTTGAGTTTATAGTATAAACTTAACTGATTCACGCAAGGAATCTAGTAAGACAAGTCTAATACCAAAGAATTTATTTCCAGTGTAGCAAAAAGCAGTTAAAATTATCTTAGCATTAGCTGAGTTAACTGAGCCTTTTAGCTAATCTAGGACATATTTCTTCCTATGATTTAGCTGCTTGAGGACCATCCTAGAACTGGAAAACAGGTTTGTGCTTAAAAACCAAGGCAAATACAACAAACCTGAATTTATAACAGTAAATGATTGTGAGTAGAAGTTAGTTAATGTGGTTAGGTTTAGTTAATAGCAAACACACATTTTTGACCACATAAATCCTTCTTCCATTCTAAGCAATCTAGAAATTGCAATTTAAGCATTAGACCCTGTAAGAGAATTGATTTACTGTGCAATTACAAAATTTCTGGCTGTGTAATTATAGCAATTGGAGCTGTGTAGCCCCAACCTCACAATGTTCTTTTCTTTTGCTATCAACAGGAAAAAAGAAGAATAGAAGAAACAAGAAGAAAAAAAAAAGAAAAAAAGAGAAAAGAAAAAAGAAAAAAAGAAGAAAAAAGAAGAAGAAAAAAGATTTTCAGGGATTGCTAGACTATCCTCTTGAGTACCAGAGACCCTTTCCTTCAGCAAGTTGTTTTGGGATTAAGGTCCTATTGTTTTTATTAGGAAACTGAAAGAACTGTGAGAAAACGATAGCAATTTTAGAGGAATGTGTCAAAATAATGAAAAAAAATGAGTAGTTTTGAACAAATACCGAGTCACTGCTGGTTCATATGAGACTAACACAACATTATCAAATCCCATTGAAGAGGTTGACTTTGCTTTTGAAAAGCACCGTGACTCGATGAGTGGGGCATTCAAGGAGAAACAAGGATATTGTGCTTGGCTCTGCCCATAGTCAGATAGCAAATCACTGACAGGTTTCTGGTTCATCTGTTGCTTCTCTTACTTATCTTCTGTCATGCCGAGGAGCCTCCTTTGTGACTCAGTATGACATTGTATTTGTACTTGAGCTGTCTTTGTTCCTGCCTTGGACAACCTGGGTTTTCTGGAACAGAGATTTTAGCTTTCTTTGCAATTTTAGAGACTCGGTGCAAGACATCTAGGATGTCAGTTGAGGCTCCCAAGGAAAGAACCACAGAAGATACCATTCACCCAAAAACATGACAAAGAAGCCCTCTGAAAGAGCATGTGTGTATGGATACAGGTTTGTGTAGCTTCAGCTGAGATAGTTTATATTATTTCTGAGCTATCAGGTAATTAATTACCTCTTATGGAAATACTGAAGCTTGCCCTTTGTCTTCTTATATTTCAACCTGTTCTGTTTTAAAAGGTAGATCTCTTCAGAGATTTTTTTTTTTTCTTTTCTATTTCAAAACTTACTGAAGAGTTTGGAGGGTATTTGGCCTTAAGACACCTAGAAAAAGGAACTGGGAGTCTGATGGAGAAAGCTGGAGGCTTGGCCATTTGCTCCTGCCTTCAGTGTGGTCTGGAAAGTGGTGAGGTGGAGAGAGGGGCGGCGCAGCATGGCAGATGAGGAAGTTCATGATGCAGCTCTGGCCCAGTGCTGACTTCGGGAGCCATAGGACAAGTCGAGCACTGTCATGCCAGGTTAAAAATATTCTGGAAAGGGAGGGTCCTTTTGCCTTAGAGAGTATTTCTGAGCATGCATGCAGTGTGGGGAACATGATGTACATGAACAGAGATGGGGAAGTGGTTTAAAAGCTTGATGTAAATAGAATAAGAGGAATTTCTATGATTGACAGCCATCAGGAAATTAAAAATGGGTTATTTTAAATGTGGCTAAAAGTGGATATGGCAGACACTTCATAACCCAGACTGAAGCTGATATGTCTCTATAATACACAAATACAGTCTGGATATCTAAGAACTGTAGACCTTTAGGAATTTTTTTTCAAAAGGTGGGTATTGATTACATGCTTATTCTTCCTCTTTCCCCCCTCCAACAGTTTTATTGCCTATTGCTTTCCCCCAACATTTCATTTTATATATTTCAGGGAAGTACCTCTCCATTTCCTGTCTTTTCTACTATTCTTTTTATGGGACTTTTTTTCAGGATTTGAAGCCTCAGGCCTAGTCTGCAATTAAACTGACATTAATGAAAGGATATTTACCTGGGCAGATACTGGCCTCACTTGCTGGCTCAGAGCTCGTGTTATTGGACTCAGATGTGGTGAGAACCTTCCTAGGCAAGATGCTAATAAAAGATACTTCCCAAAATTAAGAGTATTGCTTGACTCATACTCATCTGAGAAGAGTGTCAGATAAGACCATACTATTATCCAGGGAAAATATAAAATTAGTCTTTAAGACCATGTCATATTATATGACTAGAAAAAGCATCTGGGCAGCCTTGAACAGTTTAAAAACCAAATCTGAATCAAAACATTAGCTAATTTATGCAAATGTATCATCATTGTGCTGAGCTGGGCAATGCCTCCCAGCGTGCTGGTCAGGGTGACCCAGCTACAGCCATTCCTCACTGGGAGGTTTTTGCTCTTTGTTTGCAGTGCCAAGGTTGTCAAAGCAGCATCTCAGAGAACCGACTCACCCCCTTCCAAATGCTGGTGCCTCTAAAAGTCCCTTCATCCTTACTGCTTGCTGTAATCGAAACATGTTGTGCTATGCTTGCACAATTACCCTCAATCTCAGTGTTTTTGTGGCAGAAAAGTAGAACTCTTGGGATGCTCAGCTCAGTAGAACTAGCAGAAAGGGAAACTTCTACCTGAAGAACTTTCCACAGATCTGAAAACAGTTGATTTAGAAGTGGTGTGAAGTCATAGCAGAGCACTTCACTTCAGCATGACGCTTTTCCAGTCAGTCAGGTACAGGCAGGTCAAGCTTTTGTAAATCTGGGCAGGCCTGATGAGGAGAGGGCAGAAGGGATGTTCCATGCATGGTCTGGTGCAGCAATGAAGAAAACGGAAAGCTCCCACCCGCTCTAACTATGGACGTGGCATGTTCCCAGTTTTCCCTGTGCAGCACGCTGCATACACAGCACTGTGTGGCTCCACCGTGTCAACCAGCCTGCCCCTCTCCCAGGTGTTGTACCCAGCTCTTCCCCCAGCACACACGCTTGGCACCACGAGTCATGGTAGCAAGGAGTGTCTGCTGCCTTCAAAATGCTGGCTTTCATGTGGGGCTTCAGCTACTACCTCCTGAAGACACTCTTGAGAGAAATTAGTCCCTGCAGTGACCAAATGCCCTTAGAAAACAATTCTCAAGTGACCCATGTCTGTACTGAATACTCAATACCAGGGCTTCTATTTCAAGAAGGTTATTTCTATTTTCATGTATATATTATAGCCAGGCTATAATCAGAATAATTATATCCACTCACAGTCCTCTCTATAAATACTTAGCACTGTCTGAGATAAGCTTTTTTAACAACGTCGACAACTATATTTTAGCGCACAGGCTGGGTTAAAATTTATACCACTTTTCAATAGAATTTTTCAGTACAGTCTTTCACTGAAAGTTCCCATGGTTAGGAGGCAGTGGTATCTCAAAGTTTCATTTTCAAGTTTCGGGGTGGATAAATAAGAACATAAATTCTGTAGAATTTCATACTTACTTATGTAATTCTCATTTCACACTTGCATCATCTAAAGCACCTTTCACTTAAAGCAGTTAAACCTGATTGATAACAACATAAATGAAATGTCCTCTTGGTTGTGTATTTAAATCAAAATTAATATGCTATAGATAAAGACAAATACATATGTACTTATGCAAAAATAGAAAAGTAGCAGGCTTTGCTACTTTTGTTTCTTAGGGGTTGCCTTAGTTGAACAACACTTCAAAGCATATGAAGTTTTATGTGCATGTGAAAGCTCATCAATATTGAACTTACATTATATTCTCTGATTGTTTATAAAACATAAGACCCTTTGACATATCATCTCTAGAATTACTGATGTAATTAGCTGTGAGTAGCTTTGTGCTGTTAAATTACTACATGTACCCCCAAAGGCCTACCTTTTATTCATTCCAACCCCAAAGGTAGACTTGATGAAATCACTGGATTATATTAATATGAGACTCATACCCTTGATGGATAGAGCATCAATGGATGCTATTGTTAGGAAAGCATCTGAAGACAGATGAAGTCTGCAGACTGAAGACTTACATGAAGTCTTAAATATAATTCAGACCAAGGTTACAAACATGAGGAGGTAAATAATGAAATAAATTACCATGTGTAATTGTCTCTGGGTATATTTGGATTGATAACATGTATGATAATTTTTTTCTAGCCACCACCATGCTGTGACATGATCACTGGTGCAGAGAGCAGCTTCCCCACTACCCGCCTTTCTGAAGCCAGCAAAGATTTCTTACCTCTCCTTTCATAAGTTTCAGAAAATTTGCACCTTGATATCAATAAGTGACAAGACAGTAATAGTCTTCTCTCTTTTTGCCAACATACCTTGAGACCAATCCTGCTGCTTATCTCTTTTTCCAGAAAATATGGGCTAGCTGGGTATGGCAAAGGAAGAGGAATGGAAGTCCTCCGAAGATGTCCAGTGGTACTAATCCAGGAGAATTTGGGCTGAGATGAAGTACCCAGTTGGTTCACCACAGTGGCATTGGACAGATGGTGATGCAGGGACAAGACAGCGTAATGCTTCTCTCTTTAGAAAGGATTGCAGTCACCTTCCTCACCCTGCTCCTGTAAACAACACATAATTAGAAACAAGAAAAACTCTCATTGAATCAACAAGGAAGGGATTGAATAAACAGGCCAGCAAAGAGGGGTGGAGAAAACATGGATTATCTGGAGAACATAACTGGCCTGATCCAAAGCCGACTGCTATTAATGAGAGGTTTTCTACTGGCTCCGACTGGGTTTTTGCGAATCTTTCACATCACTTGCAAACATGAGAAGAAATGACTGACCATTTTACACAACCCTTCTTCTCTCATTTCCTTCCCTATTCCTCTTGAACATGAGGTTAATCACATCTCATTTAGACTGTCTCTAGCCATTTATGCTGGTGCTACATGAACCTTCACAGGAACTTGCTGTCTGTTGGCCCCTAAAGGACAAGTAGGACTTGAAGAAGAAAGTCTATCCTAATGCCTTCTACCTGACATAAGGTGGTTGATGAACATTTGGAACCTTTTTATTTCTCTGTTTTTTCCTGGCTTGCTAGCTCTCCTCACCCTGCAATCTCAGTCTAGGGGAGGGGTATAAATCATGACATAATTTAAATGAAACAACACTCCCTTTCTTCAGGTGAGTCATCTGCAGGTATCCAGAAAATGTACAGCATGAAAATCACCCCTGGTCCAGGGCATTAAGAATATGAGGTAGCTCCTTAGAGTTCCTTTGGAAAAATAAATATGGAGCACCTCTAACTTACAAATAAAGCAAGCTAATTTCCTACCACTGGCAGCAGATGACAAAGCTCCCCGTGAGTTTGCTACGCAGGGTGGTGCACTGCTGCGTTGCTTCAGGGACAGCCCAGAAAGCAAACTGTGATGCCAAGGGCTGTGCTTGGTTCCTCCTCTGCCCCCATGGCAAAGAGCTTTCCGGGCAGCCACGGGAGCCCGGTGTGATGCTTGTTGCCCAGCCTGTTGGCAGAGCAGGCAGTGAGCCAGAGCCTCACCTTTTCTCCACCTTCCCCTCCCTCAGCACAGATGGGTGACAAGACAGGAAAACAATAGTCTTGCAGAGACGCATCTTTTCACGTGATACAAGGGTCACAGAAAGGCCTTCCTAACCGTGAAGGTTCTAGAATATCAACCACAATCTCTTTAGTAAATAGGCAAGTGTCTGTAGAGATTTAAAGGGATACATTGGTCCATTTAACTTTTATACTTACTTATAACCTGATGAAACATTCAAGAAAGACACAAATTTACCTACATTTTTTTTTCCTTTAAATGGAAGATGACAAGTGAAAATGTAAATCCTCCTGAAATACATTAGATTAATGCCTGCAATAACTATGGAGGTACTTTCACAGCACTAGTTGGTGTTTGAAATCTAAGTGTCACAAAAGCCACGGTGGCTTCAGAGGGCACTACTGAACCAAAACCCACATCAAAATCTTTGCAGGCTTTTACTTAAAACTCATTTTTGAAAACCCTCTACAGCTTTGCTGGAGCTCGCAAGGGAAAACAAAAAGCAAGTGAGTGAGGTTTCAGCTGCTCACGTGTGCTTTGCATATGACATGCCAATCCACTGCAAAGGTTATGAAGCAAGAGCCTGCTTGAGCACACCTGTAGGTGTGCACAAAAGCAACCAGCCATGGGTCTTGCAGCAACCTCCGTGTCCCAGGTCATTGCTTCTGGGACGGTTTCTCAGGGTGCTCACTGTGAGCAGCTCTCTGCTTGTCCTCCTTCTTGCGGGCACAGAAGATAACCTGGGGTCCTGCCACGATGTGGGAGGGTGGTGGGCTCCCGTCCGCAGATGTTTGTGAGTGCCCCAAACTGAGGGTTTCCTCCATCGCCCCCATCACCGTCTCACTCGCTGCTGATGAAACCCTTCTCTATGGGGTTGCCCAATCCCAGCTGAACTACTGTCAAATTCGCAGTGCACCTCAGAAACCAGTAGGCTTCCAATGCACTGACACCCTGTGCAGGTAGAACCTTTCTCTTCTGTGACATTTCAGTATCACTGCGTAGGAGAATATTTGTGCAACCCATTTTTAACCCTTTGGAAAAGAACAGTATTTGCAAGGGCATTACTGCAAAACTTCAGTACTGTGCCACCACGTTTTGAGTTTTGAGGTGGTTACTTAGAAAATTATAAAATACAGTTCATTTATACATTACAGTTGCATTTCCAAGCTGCTGTCTAATGTAGATCTTGAGAATTACATTTGCTACCCTACCGCTTTGTGAATGCCTCATTCCTTCCTAAAGAATACAGACTAAGCATAGCTAAACCTAGAAGTTTGAGATGGATGTAAGATAGACTATAAAATACATATTTATACACACATATATATATATAATTTTATGATTCCATATTTTTGTTTTCTTTTGGGTGGGTCTTTTTGTATACTGACTTACTTGGAAGCTCCAGATGCCTGTAGCTTCTCCTGAAACCTGACCTGGAGTACTGCATCCAGCTCTGGGGCCCTGAACAAAAGATAGCCATGGCTTTGTTGGAGCAGGTCCATAGGAGGGCCACAGAGACGATCAGAGGGCTGGAGAACCTCTCCTATGAAGGCAGACTGAAAGAGTTGGGGTTGTTCAGCCTGCAGAAGAGAAGGCTCTGGGGAGACCTTATTGCTGCCATTCAATACTTAAAGGGGACTTATAAGGAAGACGAGGATAGACTTTTTACCAGGGCCCATAGTATAACACAAGGGATAACAGTTTTAAACTACAAAGTGGGTAGGTTTAGATTGGGCATAAAGAAGAAATTCTTTACAATGAGAATGATGAGACACTGGAACAGATTGCCCAGAGAAGTTGTGGATGCCTGATGCTTGGAAGCATTCAAGGTCATATTGGATCAGGATCTCCTGACGTAGTGGAAGGTGTCCCTGCCCATGGCAGAGGGGTTGGACTAGATGATCTTTAAAGGCCCCCTCCAACCCAAACCACTCTGTGATTCTTGAGTACCCAGGTGAAGATTTGGGTATCTGTGTTAGTGCACCCAAGTCAGAATATCAAATTCATCGTTGGCAAGCTGAGGGCATTTGAGGTCAACTAACAATGGAACCCCAGAATTCAGATCCCTTTTTCCCAATTGGAGGATTTTCAACGGAAACAGAATAAAGTCCAACAGCAAAACCAACAAAACAGAGAGGAACACCTCCCTTGTTTAGATTTTATCACAGAAGCTCAAAACTAAATCAGTGGTTCTGCAGTGGGCTGGTAAGCAGTAGTACAATCAAAAAAACAGGGTGTGGAAAACTCAGGGAAGGAAATTTTGATGAGCATGATTTCCCCAGTCTTGTTACAAATGTGTGACAAGAAAATGGCCAATAGAAGGCTTAGTAACATTCTAGTTATTGGATTAGGGTTTGGAAAGGACTAATGATTGAGAAAGGGAAGAGAGGAATCAGCAGGAAGGCAAACCAAAACAACAAAAATTCCCCAAGGCCTTATTGCAGAATTGGGCTTTAAAATGTTTGTATCCAGCACCTCTCCCCTGGGAGGCTTCTGTCACTGCTCCCTGGGGACATGGGGCCTACCGCCCCCATAAACAGCTTTGGAAGGAGGGGTGAACTCCTTTCCCAAGTTGTCACTACCTCCTAGAAAAGAGAAGAGGCTGTTTTTATTTTAATCATGATATTTGTGTTTGTAATCCCCAGCTATGCTCTAAGTAAAGCTGAACAATTTTTTCTTTTTACTTCAAATGGGAATGAAACGCGTGGGCACGAAGAGGATGCTGAAGGGAGATGAACGATGAAAGATCCTGCTAATACCATCAAAAAAGCAAAGCTGCAGCAGGAAGCTGAAAGGACCAAAAGAACACTCTGCATAGATTTGTTAGTGCCTTTGACAAGTGAGAGGTGCAAAAGTAAGCAAAAGAATTTTGAATTCCTGAGCTCATGGCTGCTTTGATGAGTTGAAGCAGCCAAGTTGAATCCATCAGCAGTCAGAGGATTCACCTGCCACATCAGTGAGACAAGGATTTCAGACACTTGTGAAGGACTTTATTTTTGTCTCTGGTAAGCCTAGGCATGCTACAGTTAAAAACAAAAAATAACCAAAAAAAACGCCCAACAGTAAAAACACCTAGACAGCATAATGATCCTTAATTCAGCCTTTTTGGATCCAGAACCTGATGGCTGGGCCCAAAAATCAAAGAACACCTGTCCATGGACACCTCTGAACCTCAGAGGGGAGGGAAGCCCAGAGAAGGACTCTTTTGCCACCCAGTAGGGTGAGGGGGAAGCAAAGAAAAAGCCCCAGTAGATGTGTCCTAAATAATTTTTTTTGGTATATTGTGTCACTACACTGGAGAGGCATTGCTGAGAAAGGGAGTTTATGAACTGGGGAAAAGGTTGCAGCTATAACAACAATATTTATAGTTTTGTAATTCATTTGTAGCTTTATGAAATGTATCTGGGTAAACGGCTATCCCAGACTAAGGCAACAGCTAACATCCAGCCTCGGGTGTAAGGTTAGCAGTTATGCTTCACTAGCTTTGGGGGGGTGTCATGAGATTTTGTCCTGCAGACTGTTTCTTTCCCTATCTCCTGGAAGGTCTGTGTCCCATTCCCTATTCAGGTCAGCTCAGCTGATGGCTGTGGGCAGTTCTCAGTGTTAAAGTGCTGTAGGAGAAGTCCTGACGCCCATTAGCCAAGCTGCAGGAGTCACACACATGGCTATGCCAGGGCTCCCAGAAGAGCCACCAGGGCCCACAGGGATGGAGCAGTCAGAGGCAGGGCCACAGGGAGCCGAGAAAGGAGGCAGAGCATCGCTTTACACAGCAGTTTATCACCCACCAAAATTTAGCTTTCACTTACTGCAGACAACAGGACAAAGTCTAGCCTAGAAATTACTTCCTTAAAGGAAAAGTTAAAGAATAACTGTAACAGTCAGTTACTATCACTCTGCTTATCTACCTCAATTCAAATTTTGTTCTTAGAAAACAACAACAACAAAATTGTTAACTATTTGATTCATGTTTGCCAATAGAAAAAAATTAGCTACTTCAGTATAATTTTTGCAGTTGTCCAGGTGTGGCCTCAAGTCACCACTTTCAGAGTGAGTCCCTTTGATCTGAACCCAGACCTTGTTGCTGGCAGTCCTGTCCTGGCAGAAGGGTTACCTCTGAACAACAGGAGCAGTGTTTCAATGCAATGACTGCACTCTTCTTATTCCAGAGGATCCCTGTTCCCACTGGCATGTAGTCTGAGGATATACTAAGGCAGTGTAGTCTATCTCATGAGTTAGGGAAGCCAACAAGGAGAATCTAGGAGGAAGAAAGAGCAATGTATTCAAATAATTAAATACCATCCCAAAGTCCAACAGACTCCTTGGCTCTGAGCAATTATGAATAATGGTGGGTACATGGGATGAAACTTAATTTAGACTGCAGTTTCATAGTCACTTCAAGCTAATCTAAGTTGGCACCATTTATGAAAGAAGCAGTCTCGCCTGCCTGTCTGTCTGTCCCCATCAAAGCTATTCCCTTCTTTCTCCCCTCCCCCCCCACTTCCTTTCCCCCCCCTTCACACAGAGCAGCTCTATTTGTCTCTGCATGGCATGCAGTGGGGCAGGCGGTTTGCCCAGAGGAACAACCCCACTGCTCCCAAGCACACTTACAACTTCCCTGTGCCCCCTCCCAGGCTACAGCCATCCTGGTAACAACAGGGAAAAAAAACCCATAAGCATCAGAAAAGGGGTTTACTAACCCAGATAGGTTTCCTGGTTTGGCTGGGTTGGGGTTGGAGGGTAGTGCAGTGACATCTTCAACTGGTGATGACAGTACAGCAGCGTACGTACCCCAAGTACTGTGGAACAGGGGAGCTGTTAAAACACTTGGACTTGGAACACCCGGGAGTCAGCACTAAGTCTGGCATTTACTACTTCAATGCTGATTTATGTTGTTGCTGGGTAACATATTAACTTCTAGAGGTCACAGGTGGTCATCCGCTGGTGAATTGTCCAAATACAGGCAAATAAAAAAATACTATCTATTGCAGCTGTGGAGGAAAAAAAATAATTGCTTTTTTCCCCCTATACATATATGTTTTAAAATTTTTGGTCCATTAAGATATCAACACCCTTCTACTCCTGTGTTGAACTTTGGACTCTGTAACAGGACATTTGCCTCAATGTTTTGGAGCCCAAGCTGAACCCAGCAAACACAGGCAAAGTATATCCCCCTGTGCTTTTCCTGAAGTTTATAAGTATTTCAATGAGTGCAATCTCAATCTCAGAGCTGAACATTTATGTTTGATTTTAAGGTAATTGCACAAGACAAAACATGACTAAAATGCAACAGTCTTATTTAGGATACTTAAAAAGAAATTACAAACAAAGGAGGGGTGAACAAAAAGTCCCCTGGCATAATTTCTGAGCTCACATGCTCATTTTGCAGGAAGCTGGCTCTCTCCTGCATCAGAAGAGTTGAACAACTCTAAGGCAAGTGTAACTTGGGTGTAAGTTTTATTGAGATCTGCTCTTCACTGCCAGGGATATGCAAAGGGTTCCCATATAAACAGGGACTGTTTACAGATACCTTCTCAGTAATGGCACTCCATTGTTAAACATTAACTCTTAGGAATGTGTATGTTGTGCAACCTTTTTGCATGCTGTTTGGGTCTGTTAGCAATTTGTAAGGACGCTTTCAGTAATTTAGAATCAAAGCGTAGGTTTGGGAGAAGGTTTTCCACACAAAATATAGGGATACAAACATTAAAAGAGTAAACAATGTTTCTTTTTAATGTTTGTTGTGTGGGTTTTTTTTTTTGTTTTTTTTTTTTTTTTTTTTAAACAGTGCCCTTAAGTTTGTGTAACAACCATTGAATTATTAGAAGACCAAAAAAAAAACCACCCTCGACAGTTGGTGCCATCTGGTATATGCATCCTCTGTATTTTTTCCAGCAGAGGAGAACAGACACACAAGTGGTAAAAGCCATTTGGAACAAAAAAAAAAAAGGCTAGGGAAGTATCGTAAATATTTGGGATCATTTCCGGGGAGACAAACAAGCTAGCGTACTATTGCTAATGGGGCAAGGTTCCTGTGGAGAGCAGCACAGGCAAGAGAGAGGTCTCTACTCCACCTGTTGGTGGGAAGGAAAAAGGGAGGTTCTCCATAGAGAACTGGACCATGTTTGCCAGCGACTCCCGAGGAGTGTGCAGCAATAGTTGTGTACGAGCTGGGGATGGGGGTGGTTGTGTCTTTGGAGAAGAGTAAGTGAATCAGAAAACTCCAAAGAGACTCCGGTACGAAAATTAAGAGTCACCTTCTTGCCAGCAAGCAACCCTGCCTGGCCTACAGTTACAACTTGAGGGTGGTACTTGGACAAATGCACCTCACTGTCCAAACCGCATGCAGAGTTTGGGTTGCATTTTTTGGGGCAGGGGTGATTTTGTGGTTTAATTGAGGTCTGAAACTTTGGAGTGCTTTCATAGAATCAGAATCATAGAATAGTTTGGGCTTGAAGGGACATACAGTCCAACACCCCTGCAATGAGCAGGGACATTTTCAACTAGCAGGTTGCTCAGAGCCCTGTCCAACCTGACCTTAAATGTTTCCTGGGATGGGGCACCTACCACCTCTGTGTGCTATCTGTTCCAGTGTTTCACCACCATCATAAAATAAAAATCTCTTATTTATGTCTACACTTCAACCACTGGCCTTGAAGTGAGCCCACCAGACTGTCAGCAGGGTATCACATCCTCTAGCAACTGTGAGGACACTCCCACCAACTGCTTGGTATTTTATAGTATGTTCTGCTTTTTGCTTACCCCAGGTTGGTAAGAAAAACTTCCAATTTGCACAGTCTTTGGCTGTTTATCAGTATTATCTTGGGTTGATCTGTGCAGTATCTAGAGGC